>NIVC01000084.1:845000-1120143 GCA_002269645.1 Macrostomum lignano | reverse complement strand
GTCAGTGTGGCCAATACGGGTGTCAGTGTGGCAATATGGGTGTCAGTGTGGCCAATATGGGTGTCAGTGTGGCCAATATGAGTGTCAGTGTGGCCAATATGGGTGTTAGTGTGGCCAATATGGGTGTCAGTGTGGCCAATATGGGTGTCAGTGTGGCCAATATGAGTGTCAGTGTGGCCAATATGGGTGTCAGTGTGGCCAATATAGGTGTCAGTGTGGCCACTGGCCAATATGGGTGTCAGTGTGGCCACTGGCCAATATGAGTGTCAGTGTGGCCAATATGGGTGTCAGTGTGGCCAATATGGGTGTCAGTGTGGCCAATATCAGTGTTGCTTAGCACTGTACCTGACTCAGCTTCCTGAAGCCAGCGCGTGCATTTATGCGGTTTAGAATTTGTAGTTTTCTTCGGTAGGATTAGTACATGTAAATGTACGCCCGTAGCTTGGATGTTTTTAAACAATGCCAAATGTAAACATTCTGTCACGTGTGGTAGCCCTCGCACACAGCACAAATGCTTAGCTTGCATGTAGCCATCATTTGCCGTGCTCCTTTGTTGTCGTTTTGTATTAGAATATGTATTATATTATTATTATTATATAATTATTGTTATAATTGGCCTATGCACCTCAGAATATATTTGGCTAGGTGTTATCATTTAATTAACAGCTTTCAGTGACAATTCCTGTATTAGCGTGTCAGTACCATTCCAAAATAAAAATGTCTCTTACGAAATTTCTCACACTTTTAAGCGTGCCTTGATCTAACAGAACCGGAGACTAAATGTTTTGAGCATTCCTCATTGTCTTTCTACTCAGCATCTGGCCTAGCAAATATGGCAGGCAAACTTAGTTTTCTGGGTATCAGCTCAGCGGTAACGCGGGCAAGTGTGCGCAGAATAAGCAGGCCAGCATAATCAGGCCAGTATGAGCAGACCAGCATAATCAGGCCAGCATGAGCAGGCCAGCATAATCAGGCCAGCATGAGCAGGCCAGCATGAGCAGGCCAGCATGAGAAGGCCAGCATGAGCTGGCCAGCATGAGCAGGCCAGTATGAGCAGGCCAGCATAATCAGGCCAGCATACATGTAGTCAGGCCAGCATAATCAGGCCAGCATAATCAGGCCAGATGAGCAGGTCAGTATGAGCAGGCCAGCATAATCAGGCCAGCATGAGCAGGCGGCATAATCAGGCCAGCATAATCAGGCCAGCATAATCAGGCCAGATGAGCAGGTCAGTATGAGCAGGCCAGCATAATCAGGCCAGATGAGCAGGTCAGTATGAGCAGGCCAGCATAATCAGGCCAGCATGAGCAGGCCGGCATAATCAGGCCAGCATAATCAGGCCAGCATAATCAGGCCAGATGAGCAGGTCAGTATGAGCAGGCCAGCATAATCAGGCCAGCATGAGCAGGCCAGCATAATCAGGCCAGCATAATCAGGCCAGCATGAGCAGGCCAGCATGAGCAGGCCAGCATGAGCAGGCCAGCATGTGAGCAGCTAGGCTACTGAGCTCTAATCCATCTTTGTCCCTGATGTCACACTGTGCCTGCGTTCTACAGACGCGAGTAAGGTACACTAACGCTTGTAAAAGGAATTCGCGTAGGGTCAAAATTAAATTTTCATTATTCTATATACGTGGTATTGTAGATACATGGTGGCAGTGCATTCGTATATTTCAATTTCTTTATGGCTAAAGTCAGATACGACTTGACGCAGCTACAGAAAAGAATTTAGAAAGTTTAGAAACCCTTGCTGGTTTGCCAATCCAGACAGAAACACGAGTGGCAGCACTTTGTACTCGGGAGGCTTTATCGTGATACGTATGTACATGTACCAAGGTTGCTACAATGTACTTACGCAGCAGAAATACTAATAGAAATACAGAGGAACTGAGTTAAACCGCTACTCCAAATAAGTACATATTAGCTAAAAAAGTTTTTCTGAGCCTAATCGGACGGTGACACGCACTCGCACAGGGCTCGTCTCACCAGGGCGTCACATCGACCAACTGGGACAGGGAGACAGCGGTTATGGTGACGTCCTCGCTTCTGGCTCCGCTGCTCAGTCCGTCAGTGTAAAACAGAGCCAATAAGTCAATCGTGGTGTTGCAGCCGGCCCAGATCCACCTGCTTGCCAGCTTCGGGCTGGCCGGCATCTGCCATCCTCCAAGGTAGAATCCTCTCGATCCGTACTTGGCGAACAGGCGGCCTCTCCTGGAGCAGCTGCAGTCCCTCACCGACTTGCTGCATTGTTCGAACACGAACAGCTGGCGCGGACCTCGGCGGTGGTGAAGGCCTGGCTGATCGCTGCTGCAAAGGGCCGACTTCAAGAAAGTGAGAACAAATTGACTGCTGATGCAGAGGCGGCCGCTCACACCGTCGTATCTATTGAACGAGACGGTCTCCAGTGACGGCTGAGCCAACTGCAGTAGATGTACAACTGCTGCAGGTACAGAGAATGTTCAGTAAGTCTTCAGCTTTGAGTTTCAAACTGAAAAAAGAAATGCAAAGGAACAACAAATGCATGGCCTGCGTGTATTATGCAGGGTGTGCATGGGCGCATGGGAAGCAGCACCATTCGAATATAATTGGCTCGAACCAGCTTGTCTGCAGGAACTTGCAGCTGCACCGAATCCAACCTGTCGCAACGCATTTTCAATCGAGGAATCAAATCCCTTTAGGTACAGCCAAAAAAGCATTGAGAATTCCTTATTTCCTGTTTAGCATGGAAATTGTGAGAACTGCATGCATGGCAAAATCCAACAGTGAATTCGATGACTTTGGCCAACGCCCAGCTCCACGGCAGGATTCCACTGTAAATCATGGGGCCAGTGCCCACAAAGAAGGGCAGGAGGTCTTAACCAGCAGGCAGCTGCTCAATTCAAAAAGTCTTCCCGCGATAAAAAATTGATGCTTAAAAAGACTGCGTGACTTGATGCGGTCTGCATTGCAGATGCGGCAGTTTTGTGAGAATCGCACAGAGGGAGGCAGCTGCGCTTCCAATGCGGGACCCTCCCAACATTTACAGTATATATGAGACCGAGCTGGGTGGAATCTTGGCCTAACCTGTCTCGACTCTGCCCTGAGAGAGAATGGTAAGTTTTTGGGTCACTTTGCCATGGCCAAATTTTCACTCTGTCTCGGGCCAGTCTACCCAGGTTCGAGTCCGTGAAACCAATTTCGGGTTGTCAGTCGGAACGCTGAGGGTCATTTAAAAGCAAATTCCCAAGGCTTCACTTGAGAACATGCTTGTGTATGAATCCATTCGCATGCCTGCTCATAAGATTGCCCAGTTGCCTCCTCGTTGTCTGCAGTTCACCTGTGTCTTCAAAACAGGTGCCAGAACCCAAACATCTGCCAACTAACTCAATTGAAATGTTGCCTGCTTTGTGATTTGACAGACAGCCCAGATCCACCCTGCAACAAAAATTCCAGAACGGTTCATCAGGTGCAGAGTCTCCAGCAGCTGCGGCTGAGCCCTACTGGGCGGAGGCCGGCTACGTGTTCTTCCAGTCTCGCGTCTTCATCTGGCTCTTCCCCCTCGTCATGCTGGTTGGGGTCTGGGGCAATGCCTCCTGTGCGCTGGTGCTGCTGCGCAACCCCGACTGCTTTCCCTTCTCCGTGAGGCTCAGCATGCTGGTGAGCTGCTGGTTCGACTTCCTGCTCACGGCTGGCAAGTCTGTCACGCACCACCTGGCCCCGAGCGTGATGGGCCACATATTGGGAGTTGAAGACTACCGTCGGCAGACCAGCATCGAAGTCTGCATTGTGTACTATCTTTTCACCATCTGGCTGCTGCACGGCAGCCCCTTCATCCGGCTGGGACTCTGCTTTCACTCCCTGTGCGCGACTCTGGCGCCTCTGAAGAGCGACACTCTGCTGCGCAAGAGGAACGTCATTCTGTACCAGCTGCTGCTCATCGCGCTGGGTCTTCTACCCTGCGCCAAAGTCTTCAGCGCTGCTTGGAATTTCGAAAGAAACCGTTGCTACTTTCAAAAAGATTCGATCGACCAGTTCTACAGGACGTACACATTCTTCATTGGCAGGGTGGCGGTGTTCCTTCTGCTGCTCCTCACGCTAGCGGTCATTGTGGTTCATCTCAACCGGAATGGGAAAGATCTCGGAGCCAATCGCCCGGACCAGACAGTGACGGTGTCCAAGATATTCATAACAACCAGTCTGATCTTCTTCATTTGCGAGGCTCCGTACACTATTCTGAGCTATCTGGAAAGCAATGACAGCGTTCTGATCATTACGGACAATGCCGAAAAGCAGGCCAAAATTCTGCTGAACGCTCTGATGTACTTCAATCCGGCACTCAAATGGGTTCCCTATTTGATTGGGAGAAAGTTTAGAAGGTTCTACAGGAACAATTTTCTGAGCAGTAAGCTCTTCAACAAGTCGAAGCCCAGCCCGACCAGCCAGTCGATGCCGAGTACCGGCTAATCTGAAGGTTTGAGCAGTGGTGACGTGGAAACTGCGGATTAATTTGGAATCTGCAGTGCTCTACTTTACAGAACTGACATTCATTGCTGTTGGTGACAAAGTTCAAATGTTAGCTGAGCTGCAGTTTCGATTTGAAACTTGCTGGCAATCCATCCTAACCCTGTGAAATCGCCTAAACATGGCGGATAGGGTGATATAAATTGCCTCTGCAGTCTAATTTTTGCTCCACAGCTGTCTATTGATTGGATTTTCGTTTCTTTCTTTGTCCACCGTCCTCACAGCTGCTACAGGCAGTGAGGTGGACGAGCGCTCAGAGGCGCCCCAGTCTGCGCAGAAGGGCGAGGACCTGCTCGGGATGTTTTAGGGCCTCGTCCCAGTTGGCATAGCGAACGCGGATACCGTCGCCGCGCGGGCACTCGAAAAGAATGTGATCTTCTGTCGCGGCAGAGCGGATCGTCAGTGAGGCCGAGACGGTGGCTGGTGGAATTAGCCAGCATTGAGCATCCCGCCCTGAGCTGGTTGATGGCGACTGTCTCGGCGCGGCTGAGGTGCAGGGGGGTGGTGTGCCAGCATGGCCCCAGCACCTCGAGGTCTAGGGCGGTTCTCGCACGGTGAAGGGCCGCCTTAGCAGCATGGAATGAGATAGGCCTGTCCTGCTGACGTTCCAGACGTGCGCGATTGGCGCGGCGGTCGGCCATCTCGTTTCCCAGGATGTCGCAGTGCGCCGGGACCCATAAAAACTCGCAGCTGTGTTGAATGGCGCTCAGCGTTGACCAGCAAAGGCTGCCATCCACCGAGCGTTGGTCGCAGGGGCCGTGCTCGAGGGCTGTCAGCGCCGCCAGCGAGTTGCTGTGGATACGGATCGACGCACCATGGTCCGGCGTCAGCTGTTTTGTGTAGTCGAGGGCCGCCCGTATGGCGCAGATCTCCGCCTGGAAGGAGCATGCGACCCGGCCGGCGGGAGTGGCGATAGTGGTGCCCCACAGGCGGGTGGTGATGACGGCGGCACCCCAGGCATCCGAGGTGCCGTCTCGGACGGACCCGTCGGTCCAGACATCTATACCAGCAGCTGGTATCGGGGGTCGGTGGCGGGTAGGGCTCGCGTGGGAGGGCCTCAAGGTAGGCGGCCTCAGTGAGCTCAAGGGCCACGCGTCGCCAGCAGCCTCGGAAAGGACGACGGTAGTCGTTCAAAAGCAGTGGGTTGATGGCCGGCTCCAACCTGTCGCCGGTTGAAGCTTTCATGTGCGCGGTTGAGGAGTCTGCTGCGGGTGGTGCGCCCCGCGGAGCCGTGGGCCGGGACATTGTCTGGCAGGCGGAGGGCGCGTTCGCGGAGGAGAGCGGCGCGCTCAAGGATCACGTGACCAAATGGCGGTAGGTTCGCCGCAGCTAGGAGTTTCGTAGTGTGGGTGAGCTGCGGGCATCCGGTGATGATGCGCGCACAGACGTTCTGCTGCTGTTCAATCAGCAATTTGGTACTCGGCGCGGCGCTCGCTCCCCAGATGCCGCAGCCATAGTCGGCGACGGCTCGGATGGTCGCCAGGTAGGCAGTGCGAAGGACCTTCTGGGAAGCGCCGGCCTTCCTGCTCGCGAGGCTAGCCAGGGCTCGTCGGCTTTGGCTCATGCACTTACGGAAATCAGCAGCGTGGGCCGTGAAATTGAGTTGGCCGTCGAGAACCAGGCCAAGGAACCTGGGATTCGGGTCGAAATTGAGAGGCTCTTTGCCGAGCTGGAGCGGGACCCGGACCTTCCCGTTGACTTCCTTAGGAGCGAGGGTGAAAGTACAGTAGCAGCACCTGTGGATACTTAATTCGATCTTCCAGCGGGAGCACCAGGTGGTCACGGCATCCAGGGCTGGTTGAAGGACCTCCACACACTTGGGCAGGGATGGTAGAGGGACCACAAGCGCCGAATCGTCCGCGTAAAGGCTCAACCCGCAGCTGGGAGATGCTTCAGTAACGTCTGTGGCAAGATCGTTGACGAAAATTGTCCAAAGGGTCGGGGCCAGCACCGACCCTTGTGGCAGACCCTCGCGGAAGGTGCGTTGGCTGCTGAGGGGCCGTTCCAGCACACCGTGGCTCTGTAGTCTTCAAGGAAAGCGGCTGTCCAGCTGGTCGTGTGGGCGTCGATGCCAACCTGGACCATCTTGAAAGTCAGGGCCTCTTTCCAGACGGTTTCATACGCGCTTTTGAAATCCTGGCAGCTGAGGATGCTTCGGAAGGCCGGGGAGCGTTCTAGGCCGTCAAAAATGTCTTGTCAGACACGCGCCAGTTGTTCCTCCGTGCTTCGTCCGCGGCGGAACCCAGCTTGGGCCGGCGAGAGCAGGCCCTTGGATTCAAGTTGGAATTTCGTGCTTCTTCTGCTGCCCTTCCCGACTTTTCTTTTCCATAGTAAATATGCCAACCACTTGTGCCTACCGCTGTGTCTACTGAATACTGCTGCTGTGTCCAGTGAATACTGCTACTGTTTCTGGTGAATACTGCTGCTGTGTCTGGTGAATATTGGTGAAACATCATATCGCAGGTAAATTATTTTCCACGCCGACACACCTGAGAACCAGAGAGATTTCCAGCTTTTACCTAGCCAGCTATCGCTGAAGCACATTAATGTTATCTACAGCGTGTCTGTTGAGCTGAACTGATTTGCATTGAACCGTTGAATCGATTAGCTTGGATTGAGAATTTAGCATTACGAGCGAGCTTTTATCAGAGTACTTGCTTAGACCGACGTCCTCAGCTCTAAGCTGACTGCCGCCGCAGATGTCAGATCTGGTGCTAAACACAGGATATTTGAAGACTCACGTTGATGAGGCTCACTCGTTCCTTGTACTAACACAAGTACCTTGGAAATGGTATTAACCTTCAATTTAATTTTGCAGTTGGGAAAAGCATCAAAATGGCTGTACTTGGCGGATCTAATGTCCTTGGAGGACGCAAGGCAAGCTGCTTAACCACTCAATGAGTTCCTAACGGCAATCGGTATCCATCAAATTCCAGTAGTCTTCCACAGGAGGAAGGCTGGTACAAAGCTCTCGGTTTGGGAGCGAAATAAAGGGCACCGGTTTTCCTTAACAAACCATTCAAAAAGGAGGCTATACATCCTTCAGTTTCCCCAGTGAATCGAAATTGGCTTTCTCTGCGTCTCTATCGCATAAGGTACATGCGTACATTGTGATACGGAGGGTTAGAAGCATCAGTGCAGCTCGTGAGTCTGAGAAACTCACGCGCACATTGCGGGCTTGGACTATGCATCTTTTGGAATGGAATGGACGGCGCTCGCCCCCCCCTCTTCGGATCGCCCTGCAGGGAGTGTACTCAAAATTTGTACTAGTGTACTCTACTAGAGATGAGCGTGAAATATATACAGACACTGCAGTTTCAAATGTTCCTCAATATAAATGCCTTTGTGCTCTCTACACTCGAGGAAACTGAATTCACGGGGTTTTGGTTTCTTTTGAGTCGAAATTATTTTGTCAAAGTTATGAGAAGCAACGAGACCTGGGAAGTTCTACAGAAAATGCTCCGGCTCAGTTCAGAGCATTGTCATGTACATTGTTGATGTACTTTGGGTGAAACTAATCAGATGCATTAATTTCAGAGGCAGAAAGGCGGATACAAAAAAGACAGAGGCAGGGGCCGATTGGTTTTTTAAAACTTCCGGGCAGAAGCTCATTTTGTGAGCACTGGCTGGCTGATTGCCTTTGCAGATTCTAAAGTCTCCTTACAGAACTACTTGACAAAACTGGTCTAATCGGTGGATAAGACAGACTTCAGCAGTTAATTCCGTCTGAAAAACTACTCTGTGACTCCTTTCAGCGTTTTAGTAGCCGTAAGTAGTTAGCAGAAGCAGACCAAAAAGCAGACCAGCAGCAGACCAAAGCCAGTCACTTTCAGGTGGAAGTGCATCCGGGTCCTCTCCGCTTCCCTAGCCAGTTCCCAGGAGTTAGCGCGGAAAAATAGGGGAGAAGGCAATCACATAGTACAGAGGATCAAAGTTACACTCTCCCAGCCATATAGTGCGCAAAAATTGTACAGCGTCGTCCAACTGCATCCTCTGCTTTTGCATAAATTTTCCAACTGAAGTTTTCTCTAGGTTAAGCCTGGCTCTCCGTTCAGTATTTATTCCTTGCAGACTGAAGTCACAGGGAAATCTGACTCTTCTCGTTGCTTAAATTCAGTTTCACAGCTCCGCGAACTGCATGGACCAGCCACATGAAGATGCGTTGTCAGCAGCCAGCGACAAAGAAAATCCGAGGCTGCTGCACGTTGCCGCCCGAACGGGCCATGTGGAGGAGGCCAACCGGCTGATCGAGGCCGGGGCCAGGGTGAACCGGCGCAGCAGCTCCGGGATCACTCCGCTGTTTGCAGCCTGCCAGAACGGTCACCTTCGGCTGGTCAAGCTGTTGCTAAAAGTCCGGGCGGATTTGGACCTGCGACAGACAGCTATTGGGTCTTCGCCGCTGTACGTGGCCGCGCAGAATGGTCACTTTGAAGTGATCGAGGAACTGATTTCTGCGGGCGCAGACGTTGATCTCCGAAGGAGGAGTGGCACCACTCCGCTTCTGATCGCCTGCGTGAACGGCCACTTAAAAGTTGTTCAAGCGCTGATTTCTGCAACGGCAGACATCGCCCTGACCAGAAACGAGGACGAGACTCCACTGTTTGCTGCGGCCGACAAGGGGCGCGAGCCGGTAGTTCGAGAGCTCATCAAATCTGGCGTTAATGTCGATTTTCAAAGACGAACGGGAGAAACAGCACTTTCTATTGCCGCTGCCAACGGTCACGTGGATGTCGTGAAGACACTCGCTGCTTCCGGAGCCTCAATAGACCTCCAGACGATCTCCGGGGAGTCGCCGTTGTTCACTGCAGCGCTGAATGGTCATGTGAAAACAGTGGACTGTTTAATCAAGGCCGGTGCCGATGTCAACCTTCAGAATCGGGACGGGTGGACGCCGATATTTGCTGCGACGGTGACCTCGCGACCAGCTGTAGTTGAGCTACTGACAGACTCAACAATCACTCCAATTCAAATCGCTCATCTGATTGGTTGCACTCAAACAGCTCAGCTACTGATGAGGCATGGATTTACGGAGGTCAAGGACACTTCAGCGACCAGCGGTTCCTTTGCGTTTTCTAATCATCCAGGGGAGCCGCCGGATCCAATCAGGTGAGCACATACGAAGCTGCTAAATTTATCACCAATATGCTAATCAACAATTTTCTTTTCAATTAAAACAGCGCGAGTGCAGAGCTGAGCGGACGGCTTAGAGAGACTGGGTTCGTGAGCAAAATGGCTGCTGTGCAGGCCACCGTGGCGGACATCATGCAGGAAATTGAGCAGAAAAGAATGAAAAAGAGCGAAATATTTTTTGTCGGCAGCTTCTCTGAAGGTTGGGGCAACAGCCTGTGCCAGCTTGGAGGCAGAACTGACGCCGACTCCGACATTGACGTGACAGAGTTTGTCCCTGGCAGACTGTGCCACATTCAAGGCAGGTGCCAGTGCAGTGGCAAAGGACTTGAGCTGATACCCTATCGAAACGGCCATGTGATTTACTCTGGTTCAGGTAAAATTGGTTCTATTAACTGCTATTCAGTTCCCGAATCGATCATTTTTAAAGGAAAAGTTCTTGAATCCCATCCCCTCTCGTACATTGCAATTCCAGGTGACAACCCGGCCATGCAGATGAATGGGTCATTCTTGATGCCGGCATTCGATCTTGTTAGTGCGTTCCAGTGCTGCAGCTACCCGTACATTGAAGCCATTGAAGGAAGTGCGGCTGCTCAGCAATCGCAGATGCCAATCCTGCGGATCTACATGTCGGTAGCCAGCCAAAGAGGCCTGACCAGCAGAACAGTTCTTTACCCCCAAAACTGCGGGAGTCACTCAGGCAGCAGCTGCGCAATTCCTGCTGTCACTTAGTGACCACCGCACCTCCCGGTGAGTCTGGTAGGCAGCTCAGAGTGAGCACTACTTTCTTGGAGCGGCATCTCATGCGCAGCCTGACTGACACACAAGGTCAACTATTCATTGTGCTCAAGTATCTAATCAAAAAAGTGATTGCGCAAAACGTTAAGGGATTGAAGACGTACCATGCGAAATGCCTGCTGTTTTACATGCTGGAATCTGAGCCAGAGACGGAGTGGCGACCCGAAAACTTGGTCTTGCTGATTGAAAAGTCACTGCGGCGACTGGTGCGTGAGCTGAGTGAGTCGGAAGGACCCGGCTGCATGCGGCACTTCTTCCTGCGGGATGCAGTTGTGTACCTGAAGACTGGGAGCAGCAGCAAGCCCGACATCGCGGTGGAGGTGGAAAGGACAATTAGCGACTTGATGAAGCACTTGTGCCGCTTTGTGGATCAGCTGAGACCTCTAGATTAGCAGAGGTTCTACATGCATCCCTTCCTTATTATTCCGTACCCCTGGTACAAATTCGAACCCAAGTCTGCGCAGTATGAATACTATGAACTAAAGATGCCATCCATAACATTGTGATGCAGATTTCGGGTTCTAGCGGAAGCTGCAGCCTGAAAGCTGTGCTCAACTGCATCGGAAGAGTTCCGGACTGCGCTCTAACAGCCAGAGAAACGCTCAGAGCACTGGCGTATTTACTTTTTGAAAGGCATGCAGAAGCGAAGGCAGCTCTGCAGTCAATGGTGAATCATCACGTGAGCCACGGTGTTGAGCTCAGCAGGCTTCAGCCGCAAGTTCGGGAAACCACGACTCAAATCGAAGCGGAAAAATTCGCGCAGAAGCTGCTTTGGCAGCAGCTGGAAGGAACTGATTCGGCCTGGAAGTTTTTCTTCCACCACCACCAGAGACCAGTGATCTACTCAAAGATTGGGTTCCTCAGCGCCACCTTTCCCGTCGAGATGAACAACTACAACATGTTCCATTTTGTTAATTTTGACGCTCTTAGAAAGTGTCTCACATTAGAGCTGAACGGCTCGAGTTCGAATCCGATGCTGGCGCAGAAGTGGTTCGACGATGTGACGGCCAGCAAGGATGCTGACGTACAGGAGCTGGCAATGGTGCTAAACTACTGCTCAGATCGCAAGCAGCTGGTGAAACTGATCCAGGCACATCACCGAACCATTTCGGAGCACCGACTGACACGGGACAAACTGGTACAGCTGATTTCCTCATCGGTGAGTCTGCGTGTTTACGAGCCAAAATATCCAGTGCTGTCCGCTAGGGGGTGAGCCCTGGAGATGTGAAAAGCGAGACCACCCGAAATGCAGCCCGTAACTCGTTCGGTTTAAAAAAATACGTTTTTTAAGAGTTACCGAATACGTAAAACTCAACTGAACTTCAACAAAAAATCAATTGGGGATCACTTCAGCCACTTTTGAAACAAGATACGCTCGTGAAATCCTAACAGCCTGGGAATTTTCATCAGAGTTTCTGCACAATGGCAGGCGGGGTTGTGATATTGCAGTAATTGAGCCTAGAAGCAAGCAATTTAATCCTTATTGGGAGAATCAAGCCATTGAAGACTTGTTTTTCATTGTCTATGGCCCAAAAGGGGGTCTATGGAGCAACCAATTTAGGAATCTGGGTCCCAATAATCCTTTTCACAGTGCTCATATATCCTACATGAATAACTTCACTGAATTAACGTCTGCAAATAGATGGTAGGTATATAAAAAACGATAGACTAAAAAGGCTAAAAACTTCTGGTAAAAGGTGCTGACTTCCTTCTGACTTGCTGGTTTTGTTAGTTTTTTTTATAATGGGCTCTATTTTTGGAGACTTTGAAGATGATTTTGCCTTCACTACGTGAACTGTGTTATCTACTGCTATGATCTCTCTTCACAGCCTCACCTGCTGGAGCCCGCCCGACTTACTGAAGACTCGGCGCCAATCAGCTGCTAAACTAAGGCTGACAAGGGGTAACAACGCCTTTAGAGTTGCAAGCCCTGGACTTGAAAGTATTCAATACTTTTCTGTTTGCTTACAGATTATCAGCTGCTAATGCTGAAAATACGACTCTAAACCAGTTTCTCGGTGAGACGGAACTGCGTCAATCACTAAAATATTTCACACAAGAAAACTCCCTTCGGGACAAGTTGCTCACTAAATGTATGCGATCACAAGGGCTTGGCATCTTTATCCATTTTTCTTGTTTAGACGTTTCGTTAATAGTAATTAGTATAATGACATAAAGAATCAAATTTCACGGATATTTCCACCTGTTCAACGGTTCAGATGTTTTGAGAGCAGCGGCCACAGCGAGGCACTGAATTGCAAGGTCAGAAAACTTTTGTCAATAAAGCGTTAATTTTTTCAGGTTAACTAAGTTTTGATGTTCATTTTTAAAGCTGGAGGAGAAGCTTCTCTCAGATGCAACAGCCGCCACTGGCCGAGCCAACCAGCTCGACCCGGACCCGGCCGCTCGCCTCCGTGTTATTTGAATCGGCGCTCACGACGTTCTTGGCCTCCGCCGAAGCGTAGCTGCCTCCGCCGCCGCCACCCAGCGCGGAATCTCCGCCGACTCCGCCGCCCGAGTAGCCGCCGCCTCCACCACCGCCTCCCGCCGGGACACTGGGGCCGCTCCCCCCGCCTCCGCCCCCGCCGCCGAAGCCGCCGAATCCACCGAAACTGCTGCCGGCGCCGCCGCCGGCGCCGCCGAGCCAGTCGCTGCCAATGGTGCCGCCTTCGCCGCCGTCGCCACCGCTAGACGTGTCGCCGCCGTGCCAGCCTTTGGAGAGGCAGCCGGCGCCGCCGCCGCCCCGACCGCCCCTGGAAATTCCGCTGGGAGGCGGCGCCGGAGCTCCTGCGCCATCGATGCCGCCATCACCTCGGGCAGCGCCAGTTGCTTCGGCGGCGGCGGTTCCGTTGCGGGAGTCGGTCCCACCGACACCAGCTGATGGACTCCCAGAGGCACTTGCTCCGCCGCAGCCGCCGCCGCCTCCGGCAGCCAACAGCAACTGGCTGGTCTCAAGCGGGCCCTGCTCCATGACGAAGCTTCCGCCTCCGCCTCCGCCCCCGCCGAGGCCATCGGAAGCCGCGTCTGCTCCGCCGCTGCCCACGACAATGCTGATGTTGGCCCCGGCGTTGAGTTCGAAGCAGCCCGAAATAAAGGCGCCGCGGCCGCCGGGAAAGCCGAAGCCGCTGCGGCCGCCGCTGCCGCCCCAGGCGGAGATTCGGCAGCAGAGGTGGCCCAAGTCTGGGGGCAGACGGTGCAGCTTCGCAGCGCCGGTTCTGGACACCAGGGGGGCTGTGAAGGTTGCCATGGTTCTAGATTCAGCCAATAGTTTTATTACTAGATGCGAACCTTTAGTACCGGTATAATTTAAACATCAAGCCTATTTTCATGTCTAGACGAGTAGCAATAATTATTCCAAAGGATAATGCAGGGACAAGATTTAAGTATAGAGCATTCAAGAGCTTGGCTTGTTCATTCAGCATCAGTCTGGGTCGTACGCGAGACTTACTTGCATTCTTGACTGAAGGTCTAACCTAAATTTGCACTTCATTGAGTTCTCAAAGAATTTCTGCCCCGGGCTGAACAAAATCCCCTAAAAAGTTATCCTGCCCTAAAAGTGCAGCGCTGAGCTTCTGAACGCAGCCTCACCTCGCTCGTCAAACAAAACGGAGCCGTCAGTTGGGCGCGGCGGCTCAGGCTCTCCGGAGGACCTGCCGCAGGCGGCTTCACGCAGACGGGCTTCGCTGACGAAGGTCAGGCAGTCGGCAGCGGCTGGAGGGAACTCGCGCCACTCAACGTCCAAGTCGCAGGCGGTGCCGAGCGCGCACTTGACTTGGCCGCTGGTGAGGTTGGCGCCGGCCTGGCGCAGCTGGAAGACAGCGCAGCGGGCCTTGGCCGCGCACTTGCGCGAGCAGGCCAGCAGGTCGGCCGTGCTGGGGGCAGCAGCGTCCGCAGCCGCCTTTGGCGGGTACCGACAGAGCCGCGGTCGCTGGGCGAACTGCCAGACAGCCGTGGGTGTCGGGCCGGCCGAGGCGGCCGCGAAGAAGAAGAGGCAGTGAAGCGGCAGTGGCAAGAGGAGCATCTCGAGCTGCTAGGTTCTGCACAGCGGACAGTGCAGCCTTTTATCTCCCTGAGAGCCGTTTCCAATGGCAACACGTGGAAATGTTTGCTCACCCTGGCGTGGGAAACTGCCGACTCATGGTTCGAGGGTAGAAATCCCGGGAAGAATCTGTGCTGCATTCGCCTTGAGTTTTATATTGACAAGGTGAAAGTTTTCAAGAAACCGTCAGTCAGTCTTATTGCGTGGCCATTCTCAGTAAAAGTGGTACACAATGAATTTTCAAGTGCCCAATTAAACCTTCAAGAGCCCCCTAGAATGCATAGGGTGCGAGCGCTACTGAATGGTTACAAAACGAATCAATTCAGCAGCAGAAATCTGGAAAGTCTCAAACTCTCATGCTAAAAACTGTTTTTGAAAAACACCGAGCTCTGCATCCCTGCGCATTTACGAGCGTGTTGCATAACTAACAAGGTCCCTAGGAGGCTTTACGATATTTTCGATTTGATTCAGCTTAATTTCTTAAGCAGCAACCCACTGTTTAATTATTTCTGAGCTGCTTTCTCTCAAAACCGCGACGACCGGCTGCTTTGCAGTCTCTGTAAATACGGAGTCTGGGAATCGATTCAGCATCGATTGGGCAGTCAATGCGCGGGTTTCACTGAATACTTTTCATCGCTTAAACAGTTAAGACACTTAATAAGTAGGTAGTTAAACACTTTTAAGTAGGTAGTGACGCACAAGCAATTCTGCAGACCCGCTCCGACGCACTCACAGCGCTGTGCACAGCTGCATATTTTTTCTACCAGCTCCTCATTGGCGTAAGTCACACAAGTCCTAAGCCAGCATCCCGAGCATGACCCGCAAGTTTATATGGGATCGAATCCGACAGCTTTGATGCAAGCTTTGGATGTGTAACCGCACTCTGGAATCGAATCCAATGGTGCAAGCTTTGGATGTGAAACCGCACTCTGGAATCGAGTCCAACAGCTTTGATGCAAGCTTTTGATGTGAAACCGCACTCTGGAATCGAATCCAGCAGCTTTGGTGCAAGCTTTAGATGTGAAACCGCACTCTGGAATCGAATCCGACAGCTTTGGTGCAAGCTTTGGATGTGTAACCGCACTCTGGAATCGAATCCAGCAGCTTTGGTGCAAGCTTTGGATGTGTAACCGCACTCTGGAATCGAATCCGACAGCTTTGGTGCAAGATTTGGATGTGTAACCGCACTCTGGAATCGAGTCCAATAGCTTTGATGCAAGCTTTGGATGTGTAACCGCACTCTGGAATCGAATCCAGCAGCTTTGGTGCAAGCTTTGGACGTTTAACGCAGCCGCACCGCCACCCTCTTCTACTTTCGCACAAGCAAAAAGCAGAACTTAGATTGAACAATTTTTGTCTAAATAAAATGCGTTTTTCCGCGATAAATCTATTTGAGCTCAATCTCAGACTCAATGCAGCAATTTTTAGTCTACTGTTTGAGCAGCCATGATTTACTTCAGCCATGAAGTCTCCATCCAGGACGAAACTGCAACAGATGCTGATGTTTGCAGTCTGTCAATCGGAGCAGCCGCTTCCGGGGCATTATCTGCGCCATCTGAACGTGTAATCAGTGAGCACAGACCCTGCAACTATATTGAGCCAGCGGGCTGCTTTTCATTTTCTGTCCACAAATGTTATAATGTTACTTGTAATTTAACCGCCAAAAACTTTGGCAAATTTGTGGATTAACAACTTCATTCGTGCAATTCTTGTTTGGCAAAACTTGCTATTCAAAAATATTCATATGAAAAAATCCATCTCTTTAAGTAAATTCTATCCGCATTTGCATAGTCTTACTGCTGCAGTAGCAAGTGACGCGCATAAGAGACGGCTGTTTGCCAACTGAACGCTTTCTTATCTTCCTATCTAAAAAATGAACCAGCTTTGCGTCAGCTTGCGAGACGCAAATTCATCGAAAACGCACTCAAGCTCAAACATGCGAGCATGTCAGGGCCGCTCGTGTTTTTGGCAGCTGTTTAACATTGACAGACACGCGGGTCTCGCTCCATTAGCTGCGTTGAGCTGCGAAAAACTCACGATGGTCTTGGCACGCTTTTAAAAAATAGAGCTAAGTCCCCAGTTCCGGTCGAGTTATTTTGGAATAAAAATATTCCGATTTTTAGATGCAATTTTGTGGATCTAAACTTTAAACGTGCCGTCAGCTTAAGATTTTTCAGCTCGTTTCGGGTGCTGTCCACCCCGTCAAAGAGTAAATTATCAGTTTTGCGAATTTGGCAAGCGGCAAAGTCAAACAGCTGCTGTGCGAGAGCCTGTACCTCACTAACCACTATGCGTACATTTGATGTCTTCATGTGATGTGCTGACTGCATTTATGTTCAGCAGAGGCATTCTTGAAAGTCGCGGCAGAGAAAAAGGCAAGGTTCAAATCTACCGAAGACTTTGGAAAATAAATATTCTGCTATATAAAGCACAAACTATCCTCACTTGCCTCACTTTCCATGCTAAAGAGAGCGTTAGCCAAATTTGTACAGGCGCATCTCAACAGTGCTGACTTTGCACCTGCATTGTCATTGCAACCCAAATACAGCTGCCGTGCTATTGCCACATATACCTGGCACCGAGGCCACATGATCAGCAGAGATACCTGGCACCGAGGCCACATGATCAGCAGAGATACCTGGCACCGAGGCCACATGATCAGCAGAGATACCTGGCACCGAGGTCACATGATCAGCAGCTAGATACGAGTACTTGGCACCGAGGCCACATGATCAGCAGAGATACCTGGCACCGAGGTCACATGATCAGCAGCTAGATACGAGTACTTGGCACCGAGGCCACATGATCAGCAGAGATACCTGGCACCGAGGTCGCATGATCAGCAGCTAGATACGAGTACTTGGCACCGAGGCCACATGATCAGCAGAGATACTTGGCACCGAGGCCACATGATCAGCAGAGATACTTGGCACCGAGGCCACATGATCAGCAGAGATACCTGGCACCGAGGTCACATGATCAGCAGAGATACTTGGCACCGAGGTCACATGATCAGCAGAGATACCTGGCACCGAGGTCACATGATCAGCAGCTAGATACTTGGCACCGAGGCCACATGATCAGCAGAGATACCTGGCACCGAGTCAGAGCTACCATGCTATTGCCACATGATCAGCAGAGATACCTGGCACCGAGTCAGAGCTACCATGCTATTGCCACATGATCAGCAGAGATACCTGGCACCGAGTCAGAGCTACCATGCTATTGCCACATGATCAGCAGAGATACCTGGCACCGAGTCAGAGCTACCATGCTATTGCCACATGATCAGCAGAGATACCTGGCACCGAGTCAGAGCTGCTAAGCTGCAGCTTGAACAGATCACTACGACTCACATATGTGACCAGCTTGTCTGTAGGGGGCTGCCTTATCTTTGTTAGTTAAGCCACCTGTCACGAAATCTGTCAGCTTTCTGATGGTGATTGGCTTCCGGAGGTGCACTTGCCTGGAGGACAGCATCTTGCCGGACAATTGCGTGAGTACCTTGGAATTAGGCTTTAAAATACTTCCAACCCTCAATTATGCAATCAGTGACTGTCTTGTGTGTGCACTGCACAGTAGCAGTAGGCAATCAGTGACTGTCTTGTGTGTGCACTGCACAGTATGCAATCAGTGACTGTCGTGTGTGTGCACTGCACAGTAGCAGTAGGCAATCAGTGACTGTCTTGTGTGTGCACTGCACAGTATGCATTCAGTGACTGTCTTGTGTGTGCACAAGGACTACTTAAGTAGAAGGACGCTGCACTCCCGAATGGTGTGGATTTTTTTGAAGGCCATTTTTCAAAATGCTGTTATTTTTAAATGGTTGCATGTAGAGGTCTAGTTTTTTCACGGGGTTGCTCAGAATTTATTCCTCTTTTAGATGAGTGAACAGTTTCGGCTGCAACTACATGTATTCGCGAGAAATGTACAGCAAGGTACTGTTACCCCCTTCTTTATTATAGAACAATAAAGCTAGGATATTTAAAGGATAATTCCGACAATTGAGCTAATGTAATCCAATTAAAATGAGATGAGATTAACAAAGAACGAAGCCCGTCAGTCTGTACTTTTCAAAAGCCATCCCTGATCTTTTCAACAATAAAATAACAAAGAGCAAAAGCAGAGAAACTGGCACAATGCCAGTGCTGATAACAATCGATGTATCGTTATTGGACTGGAAACAAAAAATGTTGAACTGAACTGGTTGCTTGTTGCACAGCAGCTCATTGTACTTTAATCTCAATTGATAGCTACAGTAAGGCAAATATGTATGTAAGGCTGCAAATATAAGACTGTGTATAGTGTATAGTGTATAGAAACTGTGGCAACTATTGGGTAGGCAACAGCAGTAAAATGCAGAAACCAACTTATGAAAGCAGCAACAGATGCATAAACCAACTTATGAAAGCATAAGCATATTCAATGACGTGAATGTGAATTGGGTCTGTATAAAACATGGACAACCATGGACTATGGGTCAAATTACATGCCTGTTGGAAGATTTGGGAATACACTTGGTGGGTCCATAGGGCGCATGAATCGCTTGACCTTTAACATTGGTGCATTTGTTGGCCAATGTTTTTGGCAAATGCCCATGTATTTAGATGGACTCTAAAACAGTAAGTATTATATCATATTGTACTAATGTTCCATTAGCATGTGAATTAAGCAAGACAAGAATATGCAATAGCAGCAATAGCACCATACCTTAACATTTGGTGGCAAAGCTCGGATCCACATGCTGTAGTCTTCTTTATCCTTTGGAAAGCTATACACTGTCACCTTCTCACCAGATTTGTAGTTACTTGTACACTTTGGAAGACAGCATTTCATTGGCATTGCAGAAATTCTGAAGCTAACAAAAAGAAATATATACAGCTTCTATACATTATATCTAGTAAAAAAATTGCTACAATACTGTATTGCTTTTATCCCAACAGGCCAATATAATCAATTCTATACTAAATCACTTCAATAGTATTACTAAAGTTGAAAATTTGTCTTCTAAAGTCTATTATACGCATTTTCCTTTAGAATCACTTTCTATATATAAATATTTATATTTTAAATTCAATGCAAGGCCTGAGTATTGAATATATCTTGGTTCCATTAAACTAGACTAGGTTAAAAAACTGCTCTCCAAACAGCAGAAATAAATTCAATATGTTGTTAGGCCTATCATTTAAATAAAATATAAAGTTTCAAGACAAGTCTGAAAATAGAACTTTTGTATCCAGTAGAACCGTTTAAGAAGCCTAATCTACAGATATTTGACAGAATAGTAAAATTAGTACCTTCTATACAATATGCAAGTATCTAATATCTATCTACCTTCAAATTAAGAATAATACTTTATAACGATCTACTCATAAACTAATCAGTAGGTCCTTTCTACACAACATTTTTGTAGAACATGCTAAAAAAGCATAGTAGGCCCTAGATATTATTATATATCAGGCATAGCCAGGGTATAGACTAACATTTAATATAGAATGTCTATAGCTAATTTAAATTTACCAAAAAAATAAAGACATAGAAAGCAGTCATCATAGAATGCTAAAGAAACTACTGATTATTGAGAGAAACTAACACTTTAATCCAACCTTTAACATTTAACATTACAGAATTGAAAACCCTCGAAAAAATACGAAGTATTTAAAAGTAAACGTGTCAAGGACACTAACTTGGCGAAATACAATAGAGGAGCGAATACACTAGGTCTTTTTGATAAGTTTCAGCAGTTTTTTCTTTTCAGCAGGGTTGTAGTCAGTCTGAGCAAGCCATTGAAGATGAAAATCGTGAATTTTTTGTATCTCGTTAATGTATTTTTCGGCGAAAATTGGCCTTCAAAAAAAATTACACGAACCGCGAGTGCAGCGTCCTTCTATAAACGATACTTAAGTAGTCCTTGTGTGTGCACTGCACAGTATGCATTCAGTGACTGTCTTGTGTGTGCACTGCACAGTATGCAATCAGTGACTGTCGTGTGTGTGCACTGCACAGTAGCAGTAGGCAATCAGTGACTGTCTTGTGTGTGCACTGCACAGTATGCATTCAGTGACTGTCTTGTGTGTGCACTGCACAGTATGCATTCAGTGACTGTCTTGTGTGTGCACTGCACAGTATGCATTCAGTGACTGTCTTGTGTGCGCACTGCACAGTATGCAATCAGTGACTGTCTTGTGTGTGCACTGCACAGTATGCAATCAGTGACTGTCTTGTGTGTGCACTGCACAGTAGCAGTATGCATTCAGTGACTGTCTTGTGTGTGCACTGCACAGTAGGCAATCAGTGACTGTCTTGTGTGTGCACTGCACAGTAGCAGTATGCAATCAGTGACTGTCTTGTGTGTGCACTGCACAGTATGCATTCAGTGACTGTCTTGTGTGTGCACTGCACAGTATGCATTCAGTGACTGTCTTGTGTGTGCACTGCACAGTAGCAGTAGGCAATCAGTGACTGTCTTGTGTGTGCACTGCACAGTAGCAGTAGGCAGCCGATGGGAATTACATGTAGCCCCAGTTCCCTTTGCAGACACTGTTGGCTTTCTGTCATGCCAAATTCAGGAGAGCTGTAACAGGCACTGTTGCAGTGCTGGCTCGAGAAGGCAAGGCAAACAGACAGGTGGCTCATATTGCGCAGGTGCTATATTAGCCATGTAAAATCAACCCAACAGCAAAATCCTCAGCGCCAGGAACTCAGCTCGCTATTGTCTCTAGAATTTTCCTGGCTTGCCAGCTGCCATCAGCTCCTTACCTGCACCCCATGCTATTCAGGCCTAATTGGCAGTCTGAATTCACTGTCTCTCCATCATTGACAGTCTGCCTGGAAACAGGCCTCAATAAAAATATTCTCAACTTTCATATCAGTTCCTGTGCTGATGTGTCATAAATCCCGTCAGTCATTTTCGTAGGCCAGTTGATGTCACTTCATCTCCCTGCTTACTGGCTTGGGGATTAGGCTCATAAGCTCGAAACTCTAAATCTGCGATCGAGGTTGGCTGAATGGGAATATCATCTACTAAGATAAAAGACGTTTGATTTTAATCTCCAGTCTTCAATGAGATGTAGAGACGTCCAAAGTCTGTCTACCTTTCAGGAGGGATGACTTGAAAGGACGACAAAGGCATTCGTTATCTTGCCAGACCCATTCAGAGCCTCCCAGCCAATCAGCGACATCCGCCAGGCCATTGGATGCCCCCTAACCCACTCGTTCTCTTGTCCCTTTCATTTGGAAAATTCGGCCGCGCATCAATCGGGAGAAGCTCAGCCGAATCGTGTCTCAGGATCCCAGCCTCCCATCATCGCCACATCAGCATGGCCTGCATGCCGAAGGAGCCGCCGCTGTCCCCGCAGCCTCTGCTCAACCGCTCGCTGTCGCTCTGGTCGGCCAACGCCACAGCGGATGCGGAGTCCCTGTCCGTGTACGAGATTGTCCTCTACGCAATCCTGGCTGCCGCGGCCAGCGCCGTCACCGGCTTCGGCAACCTGCTGGTCCTCGTTTCCTTCCGCATCGACCCGCAGCTGCGCTCCGTCAGCAACTACTTCCTCATGTCGCTGGCGGTGGCGGATCTGCTCATCGGCTTTGTTTCCATGCCAACGTACACGGTGTACCTGCTCGTCAACTACTGGCCCTTCGGTGTTGTGGCCTGCAACCTGTACCTCTGCTTTGACTACACCATGTGCAACGCCTCCGTGGCCAGCCTGCTCATCATCTCCATCGACCGCTACCGCTCCGTCACCAGCCCGCTGGTCTACCGCGCGCACCGGACGCCCCGCCGAGCGCTGATCATGATCGCCTGCGCCTGGGCCGTGTCTATCGTGCTCTGGAGCCCTCTGATTGTGCTCTCCTCCGTCACCAAAACCGACCGACTGGCCACTGTCTGCCAGGTGGAGTTCATCAACGACAATCCTTACCTGACCTTCTTCACCTCGATCATGGCGTTCTTCCTGCCCGTCACCGTCATGACCGTGCTGTACGTGCGCATCTTCCAGGAGACAAAGCGGCGACAACGCGAGTTGAAGAACCTCCAGGCCGGCGGTAGCAGCCGCAGCGGTGCCGGCAGCATCGAGTCACCGGGCTCCTCCGTCCGTCGAGGCCGACGCCGGGGTCGCCACCGCAGACGCGACCTGCACAGCTGCCTCGGTCGCATTGTTGACAAGGACGACGAGAACGGAGTCGCCGGGGAGGACGAAGGCGAATCAGACTCGCTTGGTCGCGACGGCCACCTGCTGAAGCGGGACGGCAGCCTGACGCTGAGGGAGGATCGGCCTGTGCTGACGCGGCACTTTCCCCGCTCCAGCTCCTACTTCCGGGCCAACTACCAGGCCGGCAGGCGCGGCAGGCCCGCCGAATCATCGCTGGCTCCGTCGACTGCCACGGATGATTTGAGTGAGTTGAGATCAGATTTTTGATACCACTTCGAGTTACCACTTTTAGGTTCGACTGAAATACCCTTGCATACAAACTATCAGCAAAATTTCGCCAATACACAATGTTTTCACTTTTGGAATTGTTGTGCGTGGGAGGAGATTAAAAAGGTTTGCAAACGCAGTGTCAACCGAGTGTCAACCAGTGCCATTTCACCGCGAAAAGTCCCACGGTCACGCGACTGGTCGACGAGATGCCCCAGAATAAAACTTAGGGAATTGAAAAGGGAATTCTCCCTTTGAAATTACAGCTGATGCGTTTATTCCTTCCTGGTTGCGATAGTGCCTGCTTAATCCGTCCGATGCCTACTGCGTCCCTCTTAATTTTTAAGCCTCAAGCCCGCCTCCTGTGTCGGATTGCGCATCAACAGTCGCTCAGCGCCTCATCAACTTGCGCTTCTCTCTTGAGCTGCCATCCAAATTTGGTGAAGCTCCGGCTATTTGTTTCGCAATAGGCAGCTGCGAAACTGCTGCTGCTATGGTGGAAGATTCTGCAGGCTGGACTTTTGTCAGCTACACTTCCCCATTGGTCCAAAAGAATCCCCGCTAATCGATGCGTGTTGCCTCCTAAGACAGGCACGAGGGCGCGCGCGAAGCGGGCAGGTGTGAATTGCGACACTGAGCAACTGCAGCTCCCTTCCTGCAGCATTGACGGGGCCCCCTCCCGGGGCATTCATTCGACACTGCCTCTTCTATCCCCAACGTACCGGAGAAGCGGGTAGGTGTGAAAGGCTGGGTCCGACCGCCCCGCCTGACTGACTGCAGGGCCGCCCCGCCCCCGGCCCGTCTCTGCTGGCTCAGCCACTGAGAGAGTTTGCCAAAAGCCAGTCAAGTGGTATTCTTGTGCGTCTGCCTGCGCATGCGCGAGTAGGCGAGCGACTGGCTGAGAGAGCGGCTGCCAGACTGGCTGATTGACTGCCTAGGCCAGAATTGCTGAGGTCTTCATGACTTGAGGTCCTCGCCTTCTTGCATCAGTCTGTGTTCGCAGACTGGGCTGGCAGGTTTATTTGTGACCACTTGGGCGCTAAGCCTCAGAATTAAATTCTGGCGACAAAAAATCGTTTGCAGATTCGTAGCGCTTGCATTAAGCCTCCTTGAGGATTGACTACAGGGGAAAGAGTGCTTCCATTTAAGCAACGCGCCGTCTTTAGTGAAGAGTTGTAGCCACAGGTCTCGAGTCTGACTGATGGAACTACCACATGTCAGGACACACGCCTGATGGCAAGTGGACGATGCAATTATTATAGAAATACGCTCATAGAAGTCATTTTTGATTTACGAGCGCAAATCAGCTTGAAAAAGCAAGAATTCACCGCCTCAAGCCAGGGTGTGCGGAGCAGGCGCAGGTGAGAAGTACTGTGTATCAGCGGAAGAAGATTGCTGCTGTAGGACGGTGCGCCCCGCCAACACAAAGAGGCAAAGTGGACAGAGCGGTGCAGACGGGGTCGCTGAGAAGAATTATGAATTATTAACCGTGTGCAAGCAGACCGCGCTAAGCAGAGGCTCGGGCCAGGTGAATTTCATTGGGGGAGAGCTTTCGTGTCTCTCGGTAGCGGCTGGTGGGAAATGATGAGAAGCCCTCGGAAAAACTCAGCCTGGATCGGATCAGAGCCACCGCGGTGGGGCTTGCTCGGGGCGGTTTCACGAATTGCACGATGTTCCAGAAAGGCGCTTCCCTCAAAATGCACCCCTGCCTCTACAAAACTTCGCAGACGCCTTGCCCGACGACCTGGTCTCCGAGCTGCCGGAGGACCAGCCCAGCTACATCGTGTGGATCCGGCTGCCGGACGCCAGCGGTCGCGGCCGCGTGCAGCTGCGCTCCAAGCGCTTCTCGGACGCAGCCGCGGAGCCGCAGTTTCTCAAGCAGCCGGCGCAGTCGCAGCTGCACCAGCCAGCCGCGGCGGCATCCGCGGGCCGATTCGACAGCGCCAAGTCAAACGCCACGGCTGACAGCGGCATCGATAGCATCGGGGAGGGCTCGAGTCTGCGGAGAGCCGGCCAACAGCAGCCAAATCGCAGCAACCAAAGACGAGTCTCTGAAGTTCAGAAGCACAGCAAGAAGGAGTCCAAGAATGAGCAGAAGGCGGCGAAGACACTGAGCGCCATTCTGCTGGTGTTCATCATCACGTGGATTCCCTACAGCGTTTTCACCCTGATCCGGGCGGTGTACCGCGCGCACTGCCCCGACGAGCTCTACCGCCCGCTGATTCCGCACACTCTCTACAACTTCGGTGAGACTCCGGAGAGGGTGCTTGGGTCGACGAATTCTGAGAGGAAAGCAGAGGTCTGCTCAAAGCAATTCCCTTACGAAGAGCTGCTCAATCAGATGCCAGGAGTAGCACTCAAAATGCCCCTCAAGATGACCTCCGCAAGATTGCCTGCCTGCTAGCTTTGTTGCTCCGAGTTGCTTGAAGTGTGGGCGGGCTGGGCCGAGGGGAGCAGCGGGAATGGCGCGATGAACTCACGGGGTGACAGATGCGGCTCGGCAGTGCGGAGTCACAGCTGCGTCTTCGGCGGGAAGGGCAACACCTGCAATGCCTCACACAGTGGTCCTGGGCCTCCCCAGCTCTGGCCCTCAACCCTCATCTCCCTTAGGCTTCACTTATCGTACAGCCAGAGAATGGCAAGTGCAATCAAGCCCCAGAACAGAGAAGCATCTAAACCTAACCATGGAATGCAGAGGGAAAGCCAGACAAATTGGGTTTGCCAGCGCCCGAAGTTCAGACTAGCAATAGAGGGTTTTTAGGCAACATTGCAGTTTGATTCGCGATAATTTTTCCGGGTTTAATTAAATCCTTGCCTACGCGTCACGTTGTGGTTTGAATTCGTGCCAAATAGTCAACCCGCGTCAATTGTCTATGGCCAAACCAAAGGAAAATGTTAAAATAAGGAAGATTAATAACAATCTAAATGGCTATTAAAGTTTTGTTCGGCTTTGGACTTTGGATTTTTCCCCGGGTCACTGCTCGGACTATATGGCCACTGGCAGGAGGTTCGGCCTCTTTAAGCTGCTTCTGACGCTGGGACCTCCATAAATTTATCAAATTTTCCGCTACGCCAGGCCTCGGAAAAGTTTGAGGAGATTCTGCAGGCGGACCAGGCGAGATAGCGGGGGGGGGTAGGAATGAGAGGGGCGCCCACTCACCCTGATTAATCAGGTATTTCTTATCTCCGTCAATTATCTGCCATAATAATGCAAATTTCTGAGCCGTTCATCATGGCTGCAATTCAATGGTCTCGGGGCCGCGCGGGCAGGGGGAATTGCGAATGAATTCAAGCAGGAAACGGCGGCAATCGATAAAAATATGGAGAGAAACTCAGGCTGGCCCCGGCCTGCCGATCAAGAAGTTCCTTGAGGCTGCTGCTCAGCCTGAGAACTCCGTCTCAATATAGAGGGCGATTTTTAAGATTAAAGCTATTCTTCGCATTCATTTCAACAGAATTTCAATAGAACTGCATTTTAATCAACTCTTTCCTTGACCCAATAGGATGAACGAAACTTACTGGCTCTGCTACCTGAACTCTACCATGAACCCTGAATCCCTGCACCCGCAGGCTACTGGCTCTGCTACCTGAACTCTACCATGAACCCCTGTACCCGCAGGCTACTGGCTCTGCTACCTGAACTCTACCATGAACCCCTGTACCCGCAGGCTACTGGCTCTGTTACCTGAACTCTACCATGAACCCGGTCTGCTACGCGCTGTGCAACGTAAATTTTCGACGCACTTTCTGGAAAATTCTCACCTGCCGGTTTCGAAGGCGCCGCACGCTGCGGCAGCTGGGACACGGTGAGCGATGAAGCGCTTCTGCTCTGCATTACTGCTCTCCTTTGCTCTGCGATTAAAGTCCATTCAGTCAAATCAGAGCTGCAAGGTGTCATTTCAGAGACTGGGTTAGGGATTGGGGCCATAGAGAGATGCAGGTGAGGGATTAGGGCCATAGAAAGATGCATGTGAGGGATTGGGGCCATAGATTGGGGCAGGTGAGGGATTGGGCCATAAAGAGATGCAGGTGAGGGATTAGAGCCATAGAGATGGGCAGGTGAGGGATTGGGGCCATAGAGAGGGGCAGGTGAGGGATTGGGGCCATAGAGAGGGGCAGGTGAGGGATTGGGCCATAGAGAGGGGCAGGTGAGGGATTGGGGCCATAGATTGGGGCAGGTGAGGGATTGGGCCATAAAGAGATGCAGGTGAGGGATTAGAGCCATAGAGATGGGCAGGTGAGGGATTGGGGCCATAGAGAGGGGCAGGTGAGGGATTGGGGCCATAGAGAGGGGCAGGTGAGGGATTGGGGCCATAGAAAGATGCAGATGAGGGATTGGGGCTATAGAGAGGTGCAGGTGAGGGATTGGGCCATAGAGAGGGGCAGGTGAGGGATTGGGCCATAGAGAGGGGCAGGTGAGGGATTGGGCCATAGAGAGGTGCAGGTGAGGGATTGGGGCCATAGAGAGGGGCAGGTGAGGGATTGGGGCCATAGAGAGATGCAGATGAAGGATTGGGCCATAGAGAGAAGTACAGATGCCAATCTAGGGGCAGTAAGTGATATCTGCCTGAGCCTGAGTCATATGAGTCTCCAGATCTAGCATTGCCCCTCAGACCTGCAGACCCCCAGAGCAGCAGCAGAAGCTTCTAATGCAATCAGTGTGCTGTACTGATTGCAGCTGCACCGCTGCCACGCAGCACTATTGAGTTGCCTGCTCCGAAGTGGAGGAAAATCGCAGTTAGAGCCGGCGCCCTATGGGCAGAGGGCACTCGAGCAGGCAATACGCTGGCGCGCCGGCAGCAGAAATCAATTATCATAGAGCCGGTAGCAGCGGCAAAACTTGTCCCATGCCTCAGTCTGCGCAGGAAAGTGCAGCAGGGCAGCACAATGGACAGCATCGGCGGGAGTCGCAGAGGTGGCAGTGCTGGGCGATCGGTAGCGATATGCGCCTTTCAGCCCAATTATTCTGAAAACTGACGGCTGAATCCGCGACATCAGCCTTTCTTTCTTTCGGGGGGGGCGGATTGCCGAGATAAGGCGGGGCTGCGAGGTACCGGGGACAAGCCCCAGCTGCGCTCCGTCCCACAGCCGCCCCCGCCGGAGCTCCCAGTCGGCCCGCGCAGCCTCTGCGCTTCATCACTCTGGCGGGGAGCCACGGGAAATTGACGGGCCTGAGAGAGGGAAAGCGACCGAGGAAAACTGGTAGGCTGTGGGCCCCGCCTGGAGGCTGGGCGCACTCCGCCGCATCAGACGGAATTCTCGCATCAATTCCCGTGAATTCCGTCAGGCTCCCCGTCTTGGACCCGCGGTCTGCCGATGCCCCCGAATGAACTGCATTGTTGAAACTGGGAATTCTCTTGGACTTGCTAATGGGGGCAAAATTGCTGGGAAGGAAGAATTTTCTGAACTTTCCAGTCAGTTCTAAGCGTAAGTGGCAACTCCAGGGTTGTTTGGTAGGACAGACATGGAGTTATTGCAACGCAGGGCTGTACAAGGTGGCACAAGTGCAGATGTGGGTCACACAGAGATAAGAGGTATGGGAGTGGGTCACACAGAGATAAGAGGTAAGGGGGTGTGGGTCACACAGAGATAAGAGGTACGGGAGTGGGTCACACAGAGATAAGAGGTACGGGAGTGGGTCACACAGAGATAAGAGGTACGAGAGTGGGTCACATAGAGATAAGAGGTACGGGAGTGGGTCACATACAGATAAGAGGTACGGGAGTGGGTCACACAGAGATAAGAGGTACGAGAGTGGGTCACACAGAGATAAGAGGTACGAGAGTGGGTCACACAGAGATAAGAGGTACGGGAGTGGGTCACACAGTTCAGAGACTGAGTGGTACAAAGAGGCAATGAAGGGAGCTAGGGGCCATCGCAAAACATTATCGCTAAGGATTGCTCACGGTGCCCTTTAAATCGATATCTGATCAAGAGCTTCTGCTGAGCAGCTCTCTAAAAAGCTGATGAGGAAGTAATTGACACATTAAGGCTTCGCACCTGGCTCTAGAAGCAAATTTTCCCGCTCCGCGCCCAGTTAATAGTTCCAGATCCCATCCTGACAGCTAGCGTGCCGCCTCAAAGAGACTTAAGACGGGCAGAAAATGTCTTCTGATGTGCCCGCAAGGGTTTGCCCCGGCCGCGATTCCCGCCTGCAGCAGGCCCGAAGAAGTGCGAATTCCCGGCAAAATTAACTCTTGTCCACTGCGCCCGGACAGAGAGAAATATAAAGGGCGCGGGGCAAAGCCGGGCCATCGATTTTGTAGCAAAAAGGAGAAAATCAATCACTTTTTCTTATTATGGATCCTGGGGGAAATTGCTCGGGCCAGATGGTCTCCCTCTGCCTTTGGGTCCGCCGGATTCCGGGGGCCGAATGAACTATTTGAACCAAGCGAAGTCTCAGAACTGTCCAAGCCTGTCTCAATTGCACGGTAGGGATGCCGCTTAACTCGCACTCTTATCCCAATCGCTCTGCACTTTCAGGGGCTCTGAGGAGCAGCTGATGCTGGAGAATGCCCGTCCGAGTACTGCACTGCCTGGCGGCATTACAAGTGCGTCTAAAGCCGACTTGTAAAATGACTCTTAAGCCGAACTCCCCTGCTTGTCCGTTTCTGTCTATCCGCTAGTCTGTTATCTATTCGCCTATCTGTGCTCTGCAGTTCCGTCAGGCGGTCCCCAACTGCTCTTTCACTGAATGCGCCCGGAGCGACTTGCCAATGCGCGGCAGGCTCAGAGCTGTCTGAAGATCGATGCTGATCAAAAATACACATGAATCCTTCTTTGCGCAGAGCTGCACTCAAAACTGCCGCTTTCTGTTTGAGCTCAGCGTCCTTAAGGACGGCGACGTGCCCGTCTTTGTGCTGCCGTTCTGCAAGAAGCTCTTGGACGGGAACTTTTAAGAGCCATTCGATCGCTGGGCCTCTAATTAAAGCTTGGCACAGCGGGGGAATCAAACTCGAAATCGCAGGAAGGAGGGCGCTGATGGCGGCGGTGGGGTTGGGGAAGGTGGCGGGATTCTGGGCGGAGGGTCGGTGGACGCATCAAGGGAGCGCTGAAAGCCGCTCTTGAGGTCCTTAATTAAGCCAGCGTAATTCAATTAATGTCTTTTGGAAATAGTTTTGCAAGCTCGCTGATGGAGGCGGCAACACGCAAATCGCAAGCTGCGACCGCTGCCCGCGCGCATCAGGCCAGCACTGCGGGCTCCGGGTGCAGATCTGCCCCCCCCCCCCCCCCAGCTTATCAAGATAATGCCAGAGAGACAGGGGCGACGCAGCCTCAGAAGCCTGAAGCGAGCGCAGCGTCAGTTCAGCGATCGATCTGCCATCGAGTCGGGGCAGAGCTGCAGACTTTCACAAACAGCTGCACAAGAAATCGCAGATTCAATAGTTGGAAGTTGAAAAATGCCGCGGCAGAGAAATGCATCTGAAGTCACTAAACTGATGGGGATTACTTGGTTGCGTGGCATCTCCACTAAGCGCGTGCACGTTTTTCAGTAGATCCGGGTTTTGATTGGCGAGCCAAGTACATTGACCTTTGAAGGATGCAGCATGCAAGATCATTTACTAAATACTGCAGCAAGCAAAGCCCATGAGAGTCCAATTAGTAAATAAAATGCACTGCATTCACAGGCCCATCGGATACCGCAACGCCTGTCTGGCTGCAGGACCTTCGCAGCTTCCGGCGCTCTCCCGCATGCGGCCCCATCCGCCCCAGGCAGTTTCTCTTCCCGCGTCTCAAATTTCCAGGACCATCAAAGCCGGGAGAGGGCAGTTGACCCGCACAGTTTCTTGCTTTTATAAAAAGTGACTCTTTGGCGGGGGCGGCTCTTAATTAGCCGAATCTGAGAGCAAGGCCAGAAGGGCGGAGGCCTGGACAGGCGGGGCAGGAAAGTACACAGGGGCTCGGGGCTCCGTTGAGGCCAGGTCTCTGTACGTAGGAGGGCGAAGCAGCACTGCCGTGAGGTGAGGGGCGCCTTCATTGGCGTTTCTCGCTACAGGTACGCCATGTGCATGATGAGAACGGTGCCATCAGTATTTTTATTATGCCACTTCGCTCACAATTCCATACTGCAGCCTCGAATGTCAAAAACAATAACAACTTTAAGCACAGCCTGTCAGCTGAGCCAGTGAAAAGTTTCTGCTCCCCAAAAGACCGTTGCGAAGTTTTCAAGGCCGGCACGCGAGCCTTCAAGTTGAGCCTTCGCGGGCCTCCACAGCTGCTCTTCACCGTTCCGCACCAGGAGAAGCAGTTCGTTATTTTAATCCGGACGAGTTGCTTCTCAAGCAGGTCGCCGAGTTAAAAGCAGCTCAAAATCCGACCGCAAGCGGCCCGGTTGGCAAAACTCGGCGCGTCGGCGGCAAAGGCACGCGAATTGGGGTGGCTGTCGGTTTCTAAGCCGGGCAATTAAAGGCAGATAGAAGCGGCCCGGCGCGGACGAGAGGAGGGATCGGGGATCTCGCTACCTCAGCCGCGCTCGGCCGGGCGCGAAATCGAATGCCAGAGTGGGGGGGGGGGAGCAAAGCTGAACGAAGGTGCAAGGAGTTGAATTGAGTTCAGTCCGGATGACTGAAGGACTATTGTGCTGCTGATCTTTGAGGCATCAGAGAGTTGCTTTGAGGCCAGCAGGTCTACAAGTGTATTTCATCACTGAATTTATCGCTGATTCAACATAAAAAAGTTCAAAGGCCAAGTTCACTTTTTTCAGGGTCCACCGCCGCTGGGTCATAAAGTTACTTACTTACTTACTTACTTACTACTGACGGGGGGCGCAGGCGCCGCGAATAGGCCGCGAGGCCCCTATCGCAACCCCAAGGTAAAAGAGCACAAGGATTAGCCTTGGGGGTGCGCCCAGTCCCCGCCAGTAGTCGGCAGGTCCGCAGTGGAGGCATCGGCGACCCTCATCCGGCCGGAGTCCCGGACGAAGGCGCGGAGGTCTCGGATATTGTCCGCGGTGGTCAGCTCGTCCATCCGCTGGGGGTGGCCGAGGTATTTGTGCCGCGCCTTGTTGAAGTAAGGGCAGAAGGTGACGTGATGCTCCGCGGTCTCCTCTCCTATGCCACAGAAGGGGCAGGTGGGAGGGCAACCGGTTTGCAACGATATATGTCTCTGGAAGAATCCGTGGCCGGTTAGGACCATGCACATCTCCCTGAGGTCGGTTCTGTTAAGCGAAATCAGATAATCAGAGACTTTCCTGTTCAGGTTAGGCATGGCAGAGCGGCTCTGCCTGTACTCGGTGCAGCTGTTCCAGTGGAGCTGGTGCTGCTGATGGAGCCACCTGTTGATATGGCGGGTGACTTGCGACCTGGGAGTGGGTAGCCTCATCAGACGGTGGTTGCCGTCTGGGTTGCTGCCCTCCTTGGCGAGAGAGTCTGCGAGCTCGTTGCCCAGGATGTTGCTGTGACCAGGTGTCCAGATAATTCTAATCCTGTTAAGGACTGAGAGAGATTGCACACTGCGGTGGCATTGAGATACTGTAGCAGCGGAGATATTCTCAGTGGTTAAGGCCTTAATAGCAGCTTGGCTATCAGTGTAGAAATTAATGTCAAAATTATTAATGTTCGCCTGAAACAGTTGCTGGGCACACTGCTCGATGGCGCAAATTTCAGCTTGGAAAACTGAGGTGTTCTCACCGAGGTGCAGACTTTCCTGGAGAAGCATCTTACCCTCGTGGAAAATGGCAATACCCGCTCCAGCGCGGCCGTTGAACAGCGAGCCGTCGGTGAAGCAGTGAATGCCCTGGCTGCGCCGGTTCACACCGACATCCAGCGGAATGTTGTCTCGGCCAGGGATGGCGGTCTTGAAGCCCCTCCTGATGTTGAGGGCGGGAGGTCGACTATCCACATTGCCCAGGTCCATGTGGATGTTGTTAAGGTCGCGGCGGACAAAGTCCATATGCGGGATTAATGTTTTCATTGGCATAAAGCCAGAGGGCGCGTTATTTAACGTTTTATCTCTGATAAGCCGGGAGGCAGACTTCATAGCCTCCGCCCTAATAAATAGGTGAAGCGGAGGTAGGTTAAGGATAGTGTTCAGCCCCTCGTAAGGGGTGGACGGGTACGCACCTGTGATGGCACGGCAAATGCTGCCCTGAAGCTGGTACAGCCGCTGACGGGCGGCCTTCTGCTCCAGCACGCTAGTCCAGATGAGACTCGCGTATGTGATACTGGGCCGGATGATGCCGGTATAAATCCAACGGACCGTTCTAGGCGAGAGGCCCCAAGTCGGCCCGATGGCTCTGCGCAGCTGGGCAAAGCAGCGTTTTGCCCGACCGATGACGTTATCAAGGTGCTTCGTCCAGCGCAGGTCATGCGTTAGCGTCACACCGAGGTATTTGACCTCCTTCTTGAAGGGGATGTTTCTGCCATAGACAGTGAGGTTTTTCATCTCCCACTTACGGCGCTTGGTGAAAACGACAGCGACAGTCTTAGTGACGCTGATTTTTAGGCCATGCTGTGTAGCCCAGTCGGCCGCCTTGTCGGCGAATTGCTGCATCAGGTTGCGCAGAGTGGCGGGGTCGGGTCCGCTGACGACCGCGGCAACGTCATCGGCGTAGCCCGCCCTGGTGATACTGCTGGGAATGTCAGCGGTTAGAAGTTCGTCCATGACGAGATTCCAGAGAAGTGGAGTTAGCACGCCACCTTGCGGGCCGCCTTTCATCACCGCCCGGGTGAGGGTAACGCCCATAAGTGTGGATGTCACAAACCTTTTGCGGATCATAAAATAAATCCAGCGAACAATGCTGTGTCTTACATTCCTGCGGGAAAGAGAATTTCTGAAGGAGCGGAAGAGGACATTGTCAAATGCTCCTTCGAAGTCAACGAACAACCCGCAAGCGAGTTGTTTGCTAAGGATGGCACTCTCAATTTTGGAGGTAATGGCGTGGAGAGCATGCTCAGTCGTCCTCCCAGACTGGAAGGCGTACTGGTACTTACTGACAGGGTCGGAGCGCAGGTCGCACTCTCGAAGCCTCCACAGGATGAGCCTCTCCATCAGCTTAACACAAAAGGAAGTGAGGCTGATGGGCCGGAAGGATTTCACGTTGGTGTAGTCACCCTTAGCAGGTTTCGGGATGAACACGACTCTGGACATTCTCCAGATTGTGGGAATGTAACCTGTGGTATAACAGTCAACAAGCAATTTAGAGAAAGAATCAGCAAAGTTTTGCAGCTTTAGCGCCTCCTGCAGGATACAGGGGGCGATATTGTCAGGGCCAGACGATTTATACGGTTTAAAAGAATTTGCTGCCAGCTGGTGGAGTAGCTGGGGGGTGGCGCACTGCTGGAAAAGCTTGTGATCACAAGGCCTGTGGTCATCGACCACGTACTCCGGTTCGTCAACCTGCGGAAAGCAGGTGGAGAAAAGAAGATTTAGCGAACCTTCGGCACTGGTAGTGTAGTTACCATCCAGGTGCAGAAGGGAGTTACACTGAGCTAGCGTGTCGTGCCTGAGAGTCCTGACCAGCCGGGCTGTGGGGTGTTGCCCTTCCAGGCCGGCGCAGTAGGCTTTCCAGGTGGTCTTCTTAGCCCTTCGGATAGTACTTTTGTACATCCTCAGAGCAGAGTGGTAGTTCTCCCAGTCCTCTGGAGTATTCGAGCCGTTTGCGAGGCGTTGCAGTCGGCGGGTGTTTTTCTTCATGCGAGTGAGCTCTTGACTCCACCAAGGAGAGTATTTCTTCCTGCAAAACAGCTTAGGGGCGTTAGCGCGTATGGCGGTGTTTAGGATCTCAACGAGGGAGTTGCACCGATGCTCAATGCCAGGGAGATCCTCGCTGGAGTCCGGTAAGTTGGCTTCGGTCAGGAGTTTTAGCAGGTCTCTTCGAAAACCTGTCCAGTCGGCCTTTTTCAAATTAAGGCGGTCCCGGTTCTCATGACGGGCTCCGACGGAGCTGATGCTGTACTGAATGTACGAGTGGTCGGAAAGCGATGGGAGGTCATCCCTAACCAGCCAGCTGTGGACCTGATTGAGGGCGTTGTTGGAGACGAGAGTGAGGTCGATAACCTCACGCCGATTAGAGACAATAAATGTGGGTTTGCTGCCTCTGTTGCAAATGTGTAACGAGGAGGAGTTAATGAAATCAATTAGTAAGTCACCGCGCCTGTTAGTATCGCTACTAGACCAGGCAGTGTTGTGGGCGTTAGCATCGCAGCTAACGATAAGCTTCCGATCCTGGAGATTACAGAAGTCCGCCAGCTCCTGCAGGAGGGGGGGAGGGACGTCTTCCTGGATGTCCAGGTAAGCGGAAACGAAGGTCAAGTCAAAGACTGAGAAAGTACACATGTCTTTAGAGCAAAACATTGGCATAATAGTGGCCGGGAGGTCGTTTTTGACGAGGGCGATAGCCCTGGGGGTGTCGTTCGCGCAGAGGTACAGAACCTGATAGCCTGGCGGCAGGCAGGTCGGCTTCCCCTTGCGGGTATACGGTTCCTGAATAAGGTAGATGTCAACTTCCTTGTTGGCAAAGGTGCCTGAAAGGTTGCTCGATGCTGCAAGGGCGTGGTGCAGGTTGATCTGAATAATGTGCAGGTTAACAGGTTGGTTCGCCGGCGGCGGATTATTTATTTGGTTGCTGGTGGCAGTGTCATCATTGGGCTGGCCGTTAAGGTTCGCCCTCAGCGCCCCGCTCCTAGTTTGGCACGGGGTTGGGAACGGCATTACTCGTTCCAAGAGCTATCCGAGCTCACGGACTCACCTCGGCGCCGATCGCCGGCTGGACGACGCCTGAGCAGCAGGTGGAAGACGATCTTCCACGCTCCGATGTAGGCGGCAAAATCGTCCTTCTTGAGGGCGTCTTCCCACTCCGCGGAGAAACCCATGTACAGGGTCTTGCCGGGAGCGCCTTTTGCCGGAACCTCCTTGAAGGCCCGGATACCGTCCTGAGGTAGGTCGGGGTTTTTACTGAGGAGCCGGGCGCGGATCTCCTCGATGCTTCTCGAGCCGGAGTAGAAGGCTCGGTAGCGCCTGCAGGGCGGCGGTGGTCGGGCACGCTCAACGACCAAAGGCGGGAGGGCGGTCGTGCAGGTGTCCCAAGAGATGGACACCAGGTTAGCCAGCGCGAGCTCGAGCTGGGCTTCGTCCTTGAAGGCGAGGATGACGCTGCCGTTGGCGTTTCGAATCGCCTCGACTTTGATGTCGAGGGGTCATAAAGTTAAAGATAGGCTTTATTGCTTGTACATAAAATACGCTCACACGTCCAGATCGCTTGGTTCAAACTGCGACAAGACCGCAGTGACAGTAATGACTCATGACTATTTCCAGCTCACCAGTTCAAGGCTTTAATCATTGCGCACTCAAGCTGACCCGAGCACGCGGGCCTCATAATTCAAATATTTGTTTTCATCGCAGCACAAGTAGCTGGTGAAATGAAAAGTTCCTAACAGCCCTCGGTTTGCGCCGCTCAGCCCGCACAATTTCACAAGCTTTTCTACTTAGCTGCCGCTCAACTCGAGCATGAGGGCCGACGGGCCCCGCAATAAATCTGCGATCGAGCACGCGGGAATATCGATTTCGGCTCTGGCCGCCGCGACCAGTCAGGCGTGAGGGGGCGGCCCGGCCAGCAGCGAGGCATTGATCAGCCAGCCTGCTGCCATCAATTCGCTGTCAGTTCGGCCAGGGCCCGCGGCCTCATGTTACTGAGGGCTCACCGCCAGTTCGTACCGAATATCCGCTGCAGTTCTGGCGTCATCGAAACATTCCTGATTCTCTTTTCCGGTCGCTCCCACCCTCAATTCGGGGCGCTCCCGTCACTCGATTCGGGGCGCTCCCGTCACTAGATTGAGGGCGCCCCCGCGCACTGGCCAATCGATTCGGGGCGCTCCCGCCACTCGATTCGGGGCGCTTCCGCCACTCGATTCGGGGCGCTTCCGCCACTCGATTCGGGGCGCTTCCGGCACTCGATTCGGGGCGTTCCCGCCACTCGATTTTGGGCGCTTCCGCCCACTCGATTCGGGGCGCTTCCGCCACTCGATTTAAGGGGCGCTTCCGCCACTCGATTTAAGGGGCGCTTTCGGCTCCTGCATCTTGCATTTTATTTTTCGACTGTATGACCAAAAAGAGAGATTTTTGCATTTTTTATGTCTCAATTTTTCAGGCCAGGTCGCCACAGTTACTCAAAGCTGGCCTCAAAGCAAGGCTGGCAAAGTGCAGCAATTCAATCCAGTGAAAATAAGAGTGCAAATAGAAATACTTGGCAGCCTGTCAGTGCGAATTCGCATCAAAGAAAGCTGTGCAGTCAATGAAACACAGCAAAGCAGATTTCAGCCAGTTTATTTGATTTTGATTGCCGGATGCAAGCAGCTACTGAATGCGTCAGATGCCGCTGGCAAACTCGGACAGCCTGTCCACGGCGGCGCCTCCCGTCCGAACCCGACGTCCGGCCGAAACCTTCGAAGTTCTCCGCTCAGTCTTGGCGGACGCGGCCGCAGCCTCCGCAGCCTCCACCGCCTCCGGGTGCCGCCGCCGGCGGGCGTTGGCGGCGATGACGCCGGGCGGGTCGGCCAGGCAGAAGCTGGAGGCCAGATGGCCCAGGTGCGGCATGGGCAGGGCAGCGCGGAGGTCCCCTGCGAAGGTGGCGCGGGCCCGCACGGTGGACACGAAAGCGTCCTCAGCCAGCGCCCGGAGCTGCTCGGTGTCAGCCACCAGCTGGGTGAGCTGGCCGAAGTTTTCCGGACAGCAGCGGGCCATCAGGCGGCCCGCTGGCACCGGGGCAAATCGGAGACTACGGCCGGGGCTGTCCGGGGCTGTCAGCAGGCGCAGATAGGGCGCCACCTCGGCGGAGTCCAGCAGGAGGAGGCAGCGGCCCGGCCGGCCGAGGCGAGCGGTGCGGCCGGCGCGGTGGCAGTAGAGCTGCGGCTCGCCGGGGCCCTGGATGACCCAGGAGAGGCGGCTCAAGTCCAGGCCGCGGGCGCTGACGTCGGTGGTGACAAGGAGGCCGGAGCCGCCGCGGCTGGCGAACTCGCGGAAGGCCCTGATGCGGTCCGCGTGCGCCAGGTTGCCATGGAGACGGCACAGCGGCACGGAGTCGGAGAGCAGAGCGGACAGCAGGCCGTGGTGAAAGTCTACGGAAGCCTGGGGGATATTGAGGCGTGAATGGAAATGAAAGCTCATCTTCGCGGAAGCAGCGATGGAGATAGACAGAGAGTGGAGAACTTATATTAGAAGCACAATAGACGGAGTAGTAAGATTACAGAAATTTGATGACTGGGAAGAGGGAGAGTTAGGGTTAGGGTTAGGTTGACAGACTGACACAGACAGACTGACAGGTGGACAGACTGACACAGACAGACTGACAGGTGGACAGACTGACACAGACTGATTGGCAGGTGGACAGACTGACACAGACTGATTGGCAGGTGGACAGACTGACAGACTGATTGGCAGGTGGACAGACTGATTGACAGGTGGACAGAGTAACAAAGACTGACAGGTGGACAGACTGACAGGTGGACAGACTGATAGGTGGACAGACTGACAGGTGGACAGACTGACAGGTGGACAGACTGACAGGTGGACAGACTGATAGCTGGACAGACTGACAGGTGGACAGACTGACAGGTGGACAGACTGACAGGTGGACAGACTGACAGGTGGACAGACTGACAGGTGGACAGACTGATAGCTGGACAGACTGATAGCTGGACAGACTGACAGGTGGACAGACTGACAGGTGGACAGACTGACAGGTGGACAGACTGACAGGTGGACAGACTGACAGGTGGACAGACTGATAGCTGGACAGACTGATAGCTGGACAGACTGACAGGTGGACAGACTGACAGGTGGACAGACTGACAGGTGGACAGACTGACAGGTGGACAGACTGACAGGTGGACAGACTGACAGGTGGACAGACTGACAGGTGGACAGACTGACAGGTGGACAGACTGACAGGTGGACAGACTGACAGGTGGACAGACTGACACAGACATACAGCCAGAAAGACATCAGGCAGGCAGTCAGACCTGGGTAGGCAGGAACAGGGCGGCCTTGTGTCCGGCGGCCAGGGCGGGCCGCAGGGCGGACAGCAGGGCGCGCAGCCGCATGCGGGTGGGGGCGGCCAGCACAAAGTGCTGCACGCTGGCCGGCAGGGCGGCTTCTTCGGAGACGCAGCTGGGCTGGCTGAGCGCCAGGCCGGCCAGCCCCTCAGCTCCATCAGTGAGGGTGGCCGAGCACAGCAGGGTCTGTGGGCGGCGGCCGCAGGCGCAGACGGCCTCAACGATGCGCCGGACGTCGCGCTCGAAGCCGAGCTCGGCCAGGCGGTCTGCCTCGTCGATGATGAGCATCCGGATGCCGGAGCCCAGGTGCAGCCGGCTGCTCCGCTCCAGGTGGTCCAACAGGCGGCGCGGTGTGGCAACCAGGATGTTGAGACCGCGGCGCAGCGACGCCTTCTGCGACTTGCGCTTCACCCCGCCGACCAGCTGGCCGCTGACGATACGGACGAAGGGGCGGAGCAGCTGCTGCAGCAAGCTGTGGCTCTGCTCTGCCAGCTCGTGTGTGGGGCACAGCACCAGCGCCTGCGTGCCCGAGCTGCGGCTCAGCGGCGGCTGCACCGCCTGCAGCTGCTGCACCAGCGGGAGCAGAAGGGCGAGAGACTTGCCTGCGACGGAGGGGGGGCAATAAGAGTGCATCAGGATAGTGGGGCTGTGCTGAATGCATCATGGCTGTGCTGAATTCATCATGGCTGTGCTGAATGTGTCATGGCTGTGCTGAATGCATCATGGCTGTGCTGAATGCATCATGGCTGTGCTGAATGCATCATGGCTGTGCTGAATGCACCATGGCTGTGCTGAATGCATCATGGCTGTGCTGAATGCACCATGGCTGTGCTGAATGCACCATGGCTGTGCTGAATGCACCGTGGCTGTGCTGAACTCTCAGTGCGCACTGAGCTGTTCTGAGTACATCAGTTCTATGGAGCTTATCAGCAGGACTCACCTGAGCCAGTCTGAGTCTTGATGAGCACATCTTTGCCAGCCAGCACCAGCGGCAGAGTCTCAGCCTGCACTTTGGTGAAATACTCGAGACCCAGCTTCTCGGTGAGCAGAGACACCTGTGAGTGCACCGGCATTAGCTATTGTAAATCTTATGATAAGCGAATTGCAATGGTGAGAATCCTCAATAAATGCTAATGATGCTCAGCACTGACTTACCAGGTAGGGGTGGATATCTTTGCAATCTTTGATTGCCAGCCCACTGAACACATTCTGCATCTCCGCGGTTCGAGTCTCCATGTCCAACTGCTCCTGGAAGCTGAATGGGGAATCGACGGCCTCTGGCTCAATGCCAAACTACTGTGATGAATTGGGAAACATGCGCACAGGCTACTGCTGTGAGTAGACATAGCGGCTTTTAGCAGACAGCTAGAGAGACAGAGACAGAGACAGACAGACAGACAGACAGACAGACAGACAAACAGACAGACAGACAGGCAGACAGACAGACAGGCAGACAGACAGACAGACAGACAGACAGACAGACAGACAGACAGGCAGACAGACAGACAGGCAGACAGACAGACAGGCAGACAGACAGACAGACAGGCAGACAGACAGACAGACAGACATCAACACAGACACAGTCATGTCGAGCTGTTTCCTGAATAATTCTCTACCACAATTCAAGCCAGCCAGCGGCACTCACAGCTTCTCAACGTCCTTCACCTCCTGCTGAAGGCAGTCGGCCACGCTCGCCCAGTCCGGCTCCTCGGGGCCAGCAGCTGGAGTCAGCGTCTTCTGCCGATGTCAGTAGTATACGTTTTTTTGACACAAAGCCGATTTCCTTATGGCGAAATACATAGTAAGTACAGGCCCAAAAAAATGGCAGAGTCTGAAATTTGCCGTGCACGCAAACTAGCTTTTACGCAATGAATTAACCAATTAGCTGAATCACTTTTACGCAAACACCTGTCTATCCACCTAAATTCTATCCGCAATGAATGCTGCTAATTACAAGCCCAACCAAAATTCAATTTGACACAAAGCTTATTTCACGTATAACTTAACGCATTTAAATTCTTCTTTTCAAGCAGTATATTGTATATTTCAACTAGATATAAACACAATTTGACGCACAAATTAGCGAGTTTACAAATATTGAGGCAGCACTCGTAAAACAAAATTGCGTAATTTACCATACAAGTATCGAAACGAACCAGTGCGAATTATATTCCGTTTAAAAACGCTTCGAATAAAACACTCTAGGTTTCCTCTGGTAGTCAACTTATGAAAAATATAAAAAATTACCCAAAATCCACAACTTCCACTCTGCGGGTCTTGGATAGCAAAGCGACTATAACACCAATTTTTCGAATTTCCACATTCTTTTCCTAGCCATTTTGCTATTCTTGGCAATGGTACTAGACCAAGAGAATCAAAATATTCACCAAGTCGTTTGCTACCGCGACCTGCTCGATGACCATAAACCCAAACGCATACCCAATGTTTTCCGGGCAGGTTAGAGACGTCAGTATTAACGATAAAAAAATAGTCTTTACCGTCTAAAGGTAAGCGTCTAAGTCCACCAACAAAGTTTTGAGGAAAAACACCAAGAAATACAACATTTAAAAAATGTGCGCACAATTTCGATACAACATTGCGAAGGAAGCGATCTGTTACTCCACGATCTAGGATAGAATCAATTACTTCCATACTGTGCCAGGAACAATGTCGCGAAGTTCAGTCAGTTGCAGTTGCTTGTCAAATATACCTCCAAATATGACGTTGTACACGGTACTAGTTGCAGCATTGAAGCGTAACTCTAGTTTTACATTTCCTTCCTTATACAGTTGCACTCCTCGTCCGACACCAGGTTCACTTCCAAGACTGAATGCAAAAATTGAGTAACCATTACCGTAATCCAGCATATTAAATCCAATATCTCGTCCCTGTAGATAGATTCCAAGCTGTTGTAGCAAAAAATTATACTCTGTCACACAATCATCTCCAAAGTTTGTCTGCAGCGGACGCGATGGTACCGAGTCTCCATTCACAAACACACCAATGCTGCTCACATTTGCATGCTCAAAGTTGAACGGATTAGTGTCCATGCTTCCATTGAATGCCTTGTTGCTTACGATTGCCATCAATAAAAGCCGTGGTACTCCACTAGGAAACAAATTTTCATGCGTATGGCTAGACGATCCTCGGGGTATAGTAAACGTACCAAGGCTTAGACTTCGGTGCGGATATAATGCATTGTGACTTTTAAGTCCATGAGCATGTGCACTGATAACACTCGGCGAGGGTTGAACAAACCGCAATCGTAGTTCTGCACGCAAAAACTTGATCTCATAGTCTTTTAATACCGCACCAGCTTCTAATGTTGACCCGCTCAGGACAAATTTACTTTTTGCCGGTATGAGCTTGATCCGCAGTGGTGTCTTTGATAGTAGATACCGAGGCTGACGAAACAAATCCAAGAATAACGGCCCCGATACAGTGCACCGCCTATTGTTAGCAATAAGCGCCTGCCTCTTTGTTCGTCCATCGTTTTCACTTGTTGCATTCATTTTACCAGCTGTATCCTTGTAAAATCCCCACGGTAGTAAACCAGCCTTCTGAGCTGTATGTCCGTATTCCAGTAATGTAAGAAGCATAGCCTTGTATGGATACATAAAACTACCACCTTCAACTACAGTATCGCCAATAGTAAATTGAACGTCTTCAAACAATGTTCCAATAGCCAAATTATTCAAACAAACAAAATTTTTTGTTGCATCTATAGGTTCACCTTCACTATCACTAACGCTGAAGCATACCGTGAGCACAGTTTCTTGTAGATCCAAATACAAATCGCCTGCAGGCACAACCTCAAATTCGATAGGTGATCCTTTTGTAATACCATGTTGCGGTTGAATGTTAGTATACCGATTATCCAAAACACTAAACTGAACAGGACTTTGATCAAATAGCGACAATTCACTTTTAAGAGCAGCAATATCAGGTCCAAGCAAATGATTCATGCTACTTTTCAAACAGACTAAAAAGTTTCTTGCTTGCAGTAGCAGTTCGACGTTTTCTTTTACCACCTACCCTCTTGCGTTTTCGTTTGTTCACGCGTCCTTTTCCACACTGTCTTGTTCGTCGTTTCTTTTGTCGTTTCTTCTTTCCTAAGCTTATAGCCACTCCACTGGTTCTTTTCCTTCGCTTTGGTCTCGAGACTGCAGGTGTATTAAACATCTCTTCGCTCGATTCTGTGTCCAAGTGACGCTTCCGACCCATACCAATTTTTGCTGTCGCACTTTTCAAATACTCCAGACCACGATCCAAGAAATCTTTCTTTGCGTTGCGTAGTACAGGATACACCAATCTGTCCGCCAAATTTGACAAAAAACCGTAACCTTCGTAAACAGGAATGCCAGATCCACCTCCACCTTCAGCAGATCTATTCGGACCAGAATAAAAAGCAAAAATAGGATCCATTTCAACAGTCTTCTCATCGTCATGCAATCCCAATTCATGTGTTACTTATACACTTTAGAAAATAGTTTAGCAGTCTTTGCGTCAAGATCCTTTTCGTTTAACCACTGACTTCTTGAGATTGGCATACCTTTCCATTTTACTAGATACAGACGACTTCCATTTTTCGATCGATCAGTTTCAATAACTTTTTCAATTTCATTAGGTGTTTCATCTGTCTCGTTTACCAACATTAGTTCCGCTTGGTTAAACCTTCCTTTCAGCACTTCAAATCCATCTTCAGGGTCCGCTAATTCGTACATTGGCGGTTCTGTCAAGTGTACACGGTGAATGCGATATTTTGAATTACTCCAACTCGTAGTGTATCCTTTTTCAAATGTTCCTCGACGTCGTGTAATTCTAACCCAATCACCAACTTTAAATTTATTCTCATTCTTTTTAGTGTACGACTTCGCAAACATTTTGTCCCACAAAATTCCTTGTAAATGTGGGTCTGTCTCTACACGTTTTGGTGTTTCTCCACTCAAGGATCGATGAGGACTAGAGTTGAAATTATCTTCCAATTGTGGCAAAATATCAAACCATCGAGGTAAATTTTTTGCTCGAAAGTATCGTAATAGACGCTCCTTTAGCGAGCGGATAAATCGTTCAGCCATGCTTGCCTTGTAATTGCTTTGGCTAACAAAAAATCGAACTCCTTCCTGTTTCAGCATTTGACGTGTAGCTCTTCCGAGAAACTCCATACCAGCATCACCTTGTAAATAAACAGGCTTAAAACCACTTCGAAAAATCTCTAGTAATACTTGACTAACTTCTGAAGGCTTCTTTGTACGCAATGGTCTTAGTCGTACAACTCTAGTAAAACAGTCAATCAGAACAAGTATGTAACGATAACCTCGATTTTCCGTCTTGTATCGAGGTAAATCTGCCAAATCGATTTGAAACTGAAACTTTGCAACTGGTGGTACACTAATTTTTGGAGTTGGAAAGTTTCGTCGTGTTTTTCGAAATAAATGATGCTCATTTGTTGATCGCACCCAATTATCAACTTCGCGCTTCGCAACTTTGTTCGTAATCTGTGGAAACTTTTTACGCACTTCACGAACAAGTATAGTCTTGTTACCACTAAATGAAGTAGGTTTGTTCAAGTTAAAAAAAGCATCCGTCAAAAATTCTTCAATTTCCTTACGCACTCGCTTCATCATGAGTTAGATTGATGCTATTCGTATGCCAATTGCAACAAAAGAACGAAGCCTCGATCGAATTTCCGTCAGTATCCTCGTTGTGCTCCTCTCCCAGAAACGGCACACATTCGGATTTTAAGCAAAAAAACTCACAGAGACGAATCAAAAGTTTTTGGCAGATAGATGACATGGTTTGTCTTATTAAACTATATATTTTCATAAACAAAATTAACCTTTTTAAAAAGCTTATAGTGCTCGAATCAATTTTGTTAAAACATTTAAAACAAATTAAGCCAGTGTTTGATAATTTTCAAACAGACTAAGATCCTCCTTTGCAACAGTTTTTGGAGCATGCATTAGCTCGTTTCGTACATGACGCCCGATTTGGTTTGCTGCGATTCCACGTTTTCGAAGAAAGTCTAAAAATGTTTTTAGTCCACTAGGTGGTTGAGTCTCGTGTCGCTTAAGCGGTCTGTCTCGAACAACATATTCCATGAGATCTTGTATCTCGCCATCAGTCAAATTAGCCAGCATTGGTTCTGCATTCTTGTCCATGTCCGAAAATAGGTTTTGAGCGAGAGCTTCGAAACGTGGTAAAAAACTTTAGGAATTTCCCTTGATTCTCTGGCATATGAGCTTCTTACATTAGTCCCTTTGCGAACAAGTGGCAGATTGTCCTCGTCTCCAGTGCGATAGACTTTGCGTAATTTTAAAAGTTTGTCTTCCAATCTGCTTCGTTTCAATTGAGCTGTGTAATTTGGCTCCTTCTCCATTTCCTTGTCCAAGTTATCCATTTGTTCTCTCATTTCCACCATATTTTTTGCCAGACCATCTTGCGGTGCGTCTAAAACTTCAGTTTTTCGAGGTACCTCAGCAGCTGGTGACGAACCTTGTTCTGCTCCTTGACATGTAGATTGATACACAGATTCAGGTACTAGATACATTCGTTGAAAACTACTACTCTCCTTGGCTCGCATTATTCCTACTACTTTCGTTGAATTGATCGTATTAAATTTGCTGCTCCCGCGGCGGTACCAACTACTCCAGACGTTATCCAAGCGCAGTGCTTATAGCAGGTAGAGCGGCAATAATTGGAGCCAAAAAAGGTAAAAATCCTCCGTGTTGGACAAGTATTTTCCTTTTTGCAGTAATTGGAGTCTTCTGTTCCAAAAGCTGACGTATATATCTGCGATGCTTCTCAAGTCGTCTTTTGTTACAGTTACTAATTTTAATACGTCCACTAATAATATTAAACAGAAAGTCTACTAGACATCGTATCTCCGACTCTGAAAGTGTTTGTAAAAAACTTTTTCTCTGCTTTGGATGCTTTAGCCGATAAACAATTTGTAGTAAAAAAGCACACTGACACAATGAGCGAGCATTTCGTTTTCCTTTTTCTGTTAGTTCGTTCATTCTTACAAAAAAAAATTCACAAAATTTTCTTTTTACACATTAATCTTTGCTTATAAATTAGTCTGACCTGTGTCTAAAATGCAGTACGACAACAACGTGTGCTCCCGGATGAAAATTAAATGGTTTTCCGCGCTGGTCCGATAGTCGAATCGAAATCTCGTGAATTTGTTGTCGATTTGTTTTCAAGTAGTAGGGTGTTTGCAATGCACTGCTATCGCGTACAAGTTCTCCATTTTTCTTTTGTTGGAGTTCCACAACTCGAAGCAACGGTACTGATGTACTTCCCACTGCTTGATACTCGATTATGTCTGTGTAACAGTACATGTAAACCGTTTTACTAGGCATCGGAGAAGGTAGCACAGCATCCAAGTAGGTTTTGTTAATGCGCCAAATACGATTTCTCAACCAATATTGGTGTAATTTGATGTACACTTCTCCTTCCGTTTTTTGAAGATAGTCTCCATGCGAAACAAGTCGTATAGCTTCACCAGGCGATAGAACACAATAAAAAACATAATAGTTCTCAGGTACTAGCGCTAGAGTATTGTCGAGACTTTTTACCACATCCAAGTATGATCCATCCGTGGTTGTACACTACCAGCGTAGGTTTTGATAATTTTTCCGAGACAAGTCCAGAAAGTTTCTTCCAAGAGTCAAATTTGAAAGCGTCCATAAATGTAACCGGTAGTTCTAATCCAATAGTTTTTTCGCCTGAATTTCGTAAAAGCCAGGCAAATTTTTCATTTGTACAGACGGTTGCCAGGAAACGTAAGCATCCAAGTCTGCCTCTGCCCAAACGCGACCCCAATAGTTTTTCTTTAATCGTATTATTGAGTCAATGTCCGCAAAATATGGAACTTCAAATCGACGCTCACGATGAGCATTTGGGGTCGTAATTGCTCCATGGCAAAGTAATTCAACTAGTGCAACCTCGAAGAATCCGTTCAATAAATTTATTGGTTCAGTTAGTCGTACTCGAAATTCATTAGGCGAGTTGGTTTCGTAACTGATATCGTTTGACGGCAAAAAAACGTAAAAACTCATTTTGAAATAAAACACAAACTAATATTGACAACAGTTTATAATTTGCTTATAATAATATTACACAAACTTTGCATCACATTCACGAGTATAGACAACTTGCTCATCGCCAGGAAAGATTCCTGTTCTCAATCGTAAAAAATCGGGTGTCATTTGTCGCAGGTCAATGAATAAATATGAAAAAGGTTTGTTATTTGTTGCGTCTTCATACACATTCACTAGAAACCTACTATTACGCGGATACATTTGTCGACCGAGATGCTCAACTGTGGTTCGATCGCGCACACTACGAGTTAGACAAATATAACTAGCTGATAAACTTCGCATGCGTGCTTCGGGATCAGACTTGTTAAAAAGACCTTGACAAAGATACAGACAAGTCAAAGGGATATGATGCGCATGCTTTGTAAACATACTAGTAAATTCTGGCAACTTAGCAATCTCGCTTTGCAAGTCGTCAACAACAACCAAATCGTGTGGTAAAAAACGATTAATCATCTGTGGTATGAATTCGGGTACAAAACAATAGGGTCAAGACCGCTCTTTTGCCAGCATGTTCTAATTCGTTGTTGATCGTCTGGTTTCAAACTTGATCCATGACACCAAACAAGACGACGCGGTTTTTCATCAAATAATTCTTTTCGTTCAGTCAACAAACGCAACGTCCATTCAGTTTTACCCGAGTTTGAAGGTCCAGCAATAATAAATGTAGAATCGTGAGCTAGTTGCATATTGTATGGCTGCTGCATTTTCAAGCACCAAAGCGTTGCTTAACTTGCATAACCTTGGTAACCAACTTCGCAGCTAGTTTTTCTTTCCAACCAGTAGACGGATCGTGGGCAATTTCTCGTGCACCAGATTCTAATAGCTTATCAGCTTTTAATCTCTCTTGCACGTCCGAATTTTTATCATAGGCCACGTCGTGAAGCATGCACAAATTGTCAAGTCGATTGATTCCTCGTTGTCCTTTTGCTAGCCTAGCTTGCAGTTGCGTACCTGGACCACAAAACTGATATCCGCCGGGTAAATGCGCTTCAAATGGTAAATGATTAATTAACCAATTTACGACACCAAAACCTTGTTGCTTTTTATTAATCTTTCTAATAGATTTCTTCTTTATACGACTGCTCTTCTTTTTCTTTTTAAAACCTCGATCTTTCGCTGGAGACATTTTACAACATATATATATATATATATTTTTTTTTTGGCATAAATTTTAAAATTGCTTATAGCATTTACAAGGCATAGTGCCCAATCACCAAATAAAAAAAAATCAGTTTATTATCATTATCATTATTATTGACCAGTGCTTCCAAAGCCGCCAAAACCGCGCCGCTTGGTCGGCGGCTCAATCTTCCGAATGGAGTTATCGGCTTCAATCGCATAGACTGAAGCAAGCACAGCCTGCTCAAGAACGAGTTGCGCGATACTTAGCCCGGCGTAGTAATCAAAATCCTCCGAGCTGTAGTTGAATAAAACTATACAGATTTCCCCTGTATAGTCGGGGTCGATTACGCCACCGCCAACAAAGATACCGCGCAGAGCCATGCTCGGGCCGCAATCCTGCCATACGTACCAGCCGGTAACCGGACTTTAAGTCCGGTTCGTACACTGCGGGACTCGTAGGCTGGAATAGTGCCATCAACGCCTGCGCAAAGATCGTAACCAATCGAGCCGACAGTTTTTCGGGCCGGAATTGTTGCCGATTCGTACAGGCGTTCCACTAAAAGTTGGTACTGCTGCTGCTTGTTGTTGTTGCTGCTGCTCGGCATTCATGTTGTCGATTCAATTGTAGCTGAAAGTTTAAAAAAGTTTTTTCCTTGAAACATGAGCGTTAGCAATTACATTTACGGTCACTACAACCTAGTCATACGAATCTAACTATAAAAAATTATACTCTTTCAAATAATTAAGCACAAAAAAGTGCTAAAATTATAGATTAAATGAATGCACGCACCATTTATTTATTGTAAAATTATGATCAATGAAAAAACTATTGATGGCTTACAGTCTTCTATAGCATGCTATTTATACTTTGTACAACAAAAGAGATCAGAGCATATTGTTAATTGGTCAAGCGCCAGTGACCAAAGGGCAGCGAATCGATGCAGTCTGTCCAAGATCGCTTCGTGTCGAAAAAACTTAGTGCAAGTTTTCTTTGTTGCATTAAAAAAACTTTCTGTTTTCTAGAACGAATCGACTGCATGCGCGAAAACACAAGTTGTCGCTTGTGCAAAACTCTCAAATAGTCTTGATGCTTTAAACTTTGTGCTACAGTCTTGCAGACACCTTTGCAGCGCGAGACTTGATCTATAGTTCCATTGGCATACACGAAGGAGTAATTTTTGGTCGCAAAAATACCAGTTCCAGTGGTATACAACCTTTAAACTCGTCTTTCCACGCCAAAAGTCGACCCTTGTGCTTTGTCGAGTACAGAGCATGCGATGGTGAATAGTTACTCGTGTCTAGCAAACCTTCTTCTGCCAAATCTTTGAACAAGGTATCGTAAGGAGTCTCGTCCGGTTTACGCATAACTAGAGCCAGCATAAGACTATCAGTATCTCCTGCGAGTACCCGAGCACTTGCTAGTGAATGATGAATCTGAACATGATTGTAATAAAAGTCGTATACAAGAGTCTTTGCAATGTCTAAGATTGCAGCACCGATTATAATCGGTTTGTCTAGCGCAACACGACGTGGAGCGAGGCTAACTCCTGCCAGACTTTCATTATAAATTACTACGTCAAGAAAATCTTCTCGAGAAACATATTTCTCCAATTTTTCAGCTTCTGAACACATGCGGAAATTGAGTCGATCGCGAACTCGTTGCAGAAACTTTCCGAAAAGAGCATTATTTAGCAACTTGAAAAAGTCGCGTTCGAATTCAGTTTTTGCTACTTTACGCCGCTCAATATTGTGTTCAATATAGTATCGCAAAATTGGTCGTTCTGTAAATCGAATTACGCGGTAAACACGCGTTACGCGCATTCCCAATTCTAGATACAATCGAAGAGCTCGATGATGCACAACATACTTCTTTTTGTGAAGCACAGACCCAATCAATTTTCGCGTCGAGCTGCTGAAAGCTTTCACATCACCATAGCTTGTTGCGTTTTCAAAACGATCTGGATTGAGTTCTCTTTGAAGGCAAAACCAGTCCAGTTTCATCTGTTCACTAAGTCGGTCTTCGCCAACTAATTCGTGACCAATTGCAAGCGGAAGATCTGCTGTCGAGTCATGCAAGAAGCGAGGATAATATAGATCCACAGTGAACATTGCTCCTTGTTCGTCGTTACAAAACTTGTCTAACCAATCCAATAGTTGACTTTTAACACTTGGGCTTTCCAAATAGTCTGCACTCGCACTATCGGTTGGAATGTTCCCAATTTCATCGCGTGATAGCCATAAAAAATCGCCAACTGGTAAAGGTTGAATCATGCAGCTTGAGTAGAGCGAATTAGCGTCCAAGTATGCTAGATAAGTTCCATATGGTGCATTTTTTCGCAAGCTTTCAAAGTCCGGATCAAGTCGATCAAACTCGCTTCTGTACTCTGCTACACTCGGGTTATTGGCCGTCGTTACATGTCGCGTTCCAAAACTGAAACCGCCTCGAATGGAGGACTCAACTTCGGCATACATAGATGCGTCGGTAAACAATTTTATTGGCTCGTCTACCCGCAACAGGCAGGCTACCATGCTAAACATCGGTGCACCCAAAAAGTGAGTCGGATCGAGACCATATTCACGCAGCGCAGTCTGACGAAAATTTTCAAAGACGTCGCATAGCAGCAGTACATCAAGCAACAAATAGGCTGTTGTATAATCTCGAAGATTTTGACACTCGAACTGATTCCAAGCTACACAAGCTCGACCATAATCTTCTTCCGTGCAGTGCGACATTGTAAGCTTGTTGAAAAAATTCTCCTTCGGCGGTAACTGTGTCACATTGTCCAATTTTTCCTCGCAGTCCAAAAAAGAGTAGGGATAGATTCCCTTTTGTCGTAGAGTTGCCAGCTCCAACTTTGGATACGTTTTTAACAACTCTTTTGTATGCACTAGTTGCTCGGGAAGCAGTCGATCGGCTAGAGTAGCCAAACTTGTCGATAAATAGGCAAAAGTATCCTTGAAACAAATCTCAAACCGCACAAAGCCATTCTTGTGTTGATTACTTGGCAATGTAAACTTTAGCGAAAACGTCTTGAAGCGTTCACGAGTCTCTGGTAGCACGCTTAGTTGAACACTGTTTCCAGAAAACACGTTGTAAATCTCTCGCACAAGAAATTTACCATCGTAGGCAGCCAAATTGTGAAAGTAGACAATCAATCGGTATCGTTTTAAACTTAACTTTCGATTACACGAGACGCAAACTATGCCACGAGGCAAACCAGTCAAGTGACAATGGTCCAGCACAGTTTTTTCAGTCTTGTCAAATACTCGCTTGCATAGTTGGCAAGTCTGCTGAAGCTTCTTGTTGGATTTAATATTGAGATATTCACGTAGCAAGGGAGTAAACGTCTCAGTCTGAGCATGCAGACAAATCTCGCTGGCAATGGTCTGAAGTTTGCGTAAAAACAGTCGAACACAATTCTCACCATCTTTTTGCGAGTAAATTACTCCACAAGGTTTTTTGTCGCCCATTCCAACTGCTGCAGCTAGTTTTGGTGTCAGTTGCAAACCTTGGCAAGTTATCAGACGATAGGCCAAACAAATTGGTACGTGGACTTCAAGCGGCTTCGAATTACAAGTCTTTTTTACATTTGCTTCATTATTTGCAGGTGCACATAGACATTCCATGTCTGCGTACAAGACATACAACGAAGGCAGTTTTGCCTCGTGTGATTTAAATTTTAAAATTGCGTCTTCTGGTTTCGGCATTACTTCTTGTGGTCGATGGCGAATCTCGCGGATTTGAGGCACAAAATCCGAACTCCATTCAATATTAGAAGCTGATGATGATGACACGTTACCACCTTCACAGCAATGCTCCTTGAGAATATAGTCCCACGAAGTTGAGCAAGGAAACGAAGCCGTGCACTCCGGACAATATCGTCGCTGTTTACCTCGCTTGCTCAATAACCGGTTCAAATTGCGAATTGGTAAATAATGACCAAATTCAAAATCGTCATACCGCGGCACAAACAGACAGCTCGCAAAATAACGATCGCCATCATATTTGCTTCTGTGCGAGTAAAATAATGTGCTCGTCTTGGTGTCGTGATCCCACACAAATACTCGTAGACTAACTCTCGGATTGCGTCGGCAGAATTTTTTGTACGATCTACTTGAATGGCGAGCTGGTCCATTAGCTTGTCGACCAAAATTAAATTCTCTCATCCATTGCACATAGCTGTCTTTCCTTTTCGCATCTTGCACACAAGGATGAAATATACTCGCCAATATTGAGTAGCGAAAACAGTCGTACTGATTTGCTCTGTGCGGCTTTAGAAGCAGTACTGCTCCAGCTTTGCGCCCGATTGAGAGTGGAACTTTAAACGCTCGCTGTTTAATCGGACCGGACCGGACTGGACCGGACCGGACTGGACCGGACTCGCCGCGCCCGCCGCCGCCGCCGCCGCCGCCGCCGCCGCCACCACCACCACCACCACCACCACCACCACCCCCGCCGCCGCTCCCACACCATCGTGGGACGTATTTGTTAACAGTGTGGTTGCATGGCTTTTGCGATAAATGCAGAGCATCAAGTCTAGCTGCTCGATTGCTCTATATTGCCAATTACTGCCTCGAGATTGAAAATTGTCTATTTTTGTTAATAGCTGATTAATAACGCGTGCGAACCAGTCATTGTAGGCCTCGGGAGATAACAGCATGTCACTGTTTGCAATCGTCTCATCAAATGATATTGTCGCAATGTTGGTATTAAAATAGACCGAGATGATTTCTTCGCTGCTCGAGCCATCGTTGTCGTCTGCTGCTGCTTTCGGTCGAAAAAGTGTCACTTTCAAGTGAAAGCAGACTCTTATTAATAAACTAGGTGAGCCAATTTTTTCCAATATTTTAAATATTAGTCCTCTTAAAGACGCAATCAACTCGCCAGGAAGTAACTCGCCAGAGCTGCTGTCTTGTTGTTCAAGAGTGGGAGTAAATTCGACAAAATTTACCCGACCACGATGAGCTGACTCGCGCAAAGTGATGGACCATCCATCTGGTGGGTTTTCGATCAGGTTTTGCAGTGATCCGACCAGTAATCGTTCCGGCGAAAAACAATCACCATGCGAGTGAGCATGCAGCTCAGCTTGATTGCTGAACTTTTTTCTGCAGATTTGACATTGTGCACGCGGCATTGTGTGCACCTAGCTCGACAACGAGCGTATCGAGCATAATATTAATAGATGATCCGGTTTGTCATTTGCGGCTGTAAGAAAAATGATGATTTGGTTAGTTAGATTGGGTTATAGCTGGCACGTTTACTATTAGAGAAAACAATTGGTAAAGAAATGAAAACAAGACAAAATGTTTGTAAAATAATGCATCGCAACTGCGATTTGACAGCAACTGTTTACTTGTTAAGTTTAGTTATTAACAGAGATTAAAAAATCCTTGACATGGTTAAGAATATTATTCAATTCATGAGTGTTTTGAACGCCCATAATAACAAACTTTTTCGAAAAAAATATGTTACAAAAAAGTCTTGGTTTTGATTTTGATCTAACAGAAACTGCTTGTGGGAAATTTTCTGCATCGTATCCAACCAGATAATTCGAATAGTAGCCTGCATATCTTTTTAGACTAGAGAAACCGAATTTTGGCCAAAGATGACCAATAAAGCCGACATAGGTACTGCTCTGAATTTTTACTGAATCAAAATCTACACAATTAATAGTATCGTTGATAAATCGTAAAACTGAAACTATCTGAGAATTTGATTTACAGCCATATATAGTTAGTTTTCCTGCTGGATAAAGTTGGATTTTTGCGTTTGAATAAATTGTCTTTAGCATTGTTGGTCGGCTTAGGAATAGTTTGCAAAACCGGTTTCTGGTCTGTAGCTTCTGTTTGGTCTGCTTTAAATCAAATTTTTCAAACGGACGCAGCTTCAGACTCGCAGTAACTATTAATAGGACAAGTCGCTAAAACGGAAAGTAAATAATAAAAAAAAATTAACAAGACTATACTATTGTAAATTCTAATATTAAGTAACAAAACCTGGTTGGCGTACAAGGAGTAGCAAAAATGTTTTGAGCTTTTCCCTAAAAATAATATTTCCCTAGCCAAAAATTTGATAAATATAGTGGAATTAAGTTAGTTAAAACTTGGATAAAATTAGTCAAAAATTTTGTTACTCATCATCAGAGCTGCTGTACGAATCGTCCGATGAATACACGCTAGCTGTAGTAGCGTCCGCAGCAGCAGCAGCAGCATGCTTTAAAAATGCTGTCTCCTTGGACGCTACCCGGGTTCCAGAGGCAGGTGTACTCACCAAGATCTTTGCTGGTGGTGCCTTCACCCAGTCTGTGCCATCTGCACCAGCTTCGGCAGAATTGTTTTGCTGTTTTGCACCGCTGCGTTTGCGAACTTGCTTTTTAGCCACCGGTTCAATAGATGCTGGCGCTGCATTCGATGGAGTCGACTTCTTCGATACGGTGGTGGTAGACCGACGCTTTGCAGGTGACTTGGCAGGCGTCACCTGGCTTGAATTCTGCCGGCTTTGTTCATCTGCTTCTTCTTGGTCATGGGTAGACGTTGGGGACGGACTCCTGCTTCTAATTGCTGGCTTGGTCGCAGGTAGGTGTGCAAGCACTCCCTTGAACATGTCAAGGCGCTGCAACATGTTGTCGGAAGATTCTATGAGCGTTAGAGAGCGCACAGCGAATGTAATGCGCCAGACGAGGCTGCCTTTTGGACAATACAAGCTCGTTGCTTGCACTGTCATTTGGTAGGTACCGCTGACACCTTTGAAATCGGAAATGGACACCTCCTTCCCGTGTGGATGATCGTTGCTGATCCTGATTGTGGCACAAGGGTAAGCAGGCTTTATAGCCAGCCATTGTTGAGGCACAAACTCGAGGACGTCGTTAGCATGCTGATGAGCTGGTTTTGTTAGTCGTGCCAAGGGTCGAGCATCTTGAATCTCGTTCAACTTGCCCGATAGACCTTTTTCGACTTGACTGCAAAACATTATATAAATTATGAATATTTGTTTTTTAAATTTTTAAAAGTTTTTAAAATTAATTGTATAAATTAAATATGGTGCTCACCGGAGAGAGTGGAAGAGTTCCTTATCGCAGCTGTCTGGATGAAATTGGACACTTACTGCGTCGCGAGAGTCGTGTCTGCAAGACGGATGATCGAGCTCTGGCCTTTCTGCGATTCCACGAAAAAGCTCCATTGGAGCCTTGGTTTGCAATATAATTGGGTACCATTTTGTACACTCGATTGATGGTTTCCACGCAATAGATCGAAACTGGCAGGACGAACCAGTCGTGGTTGTAGACTGCTCTCCAACGTAGAAAATCGGACTCGAGTCGGAGCGTACAATTGACTCCGTCTTGATGCAAGCTGCCATGTCTTACAAGCAATTGAATATAGTATTTCTTTTGCTGTAATGATTGAGCTCATGAAAAATTGACCATTTCGGGTCTTGTATTTATAGCAAGCATTGCATGCTGTTTGTGAACTAGTAAACAAATTTAATTGTTGCGTGCTGATTAAGGCATGTTGCGTGCCAAAGGTGGCATAAGTTTCTATTGTGGGTTGCACAATTAGGTCTAATTTTACGCAAATGCAGGTTGATATTTTATACAATAAAATTAATGAATCTTAGGCACACTAGTTATAAATTTGCAAGAGTAACACGATGGCAAGCGTTTAATAAGAAGACTGCTGGTTGTTGCTTCATTAGATTGGTTTTGTTCTCAAGTAGAATGTAATTAAAATATTTTGCGACTTGAAAAATTAGCAATCTTGGATTTTAGAGTAAAAATAAGCTGCACGCGGTGCTATGAAATTAATTTATTGAAAGTTTTGCTTGCATGTTGGAATTTTTTAGCTCGCACGATGACAAGAGATTGCTTGAGTAACCTATATATAGAGTGTTACTTTTCAAACAGAAAAAGGTATAGTTGCAACTCAGCTTTTGCAGTCCTATATTGAGCAGAAGCTATATAGAGTTACACTATCATGCTGCGACGCGCAGCTTGTTGGGACTATAATGACTGCCGCTGCTATAACCGCATGCAGTCAGTGCAGTTGACACACAAATGCTGTTTGGACTAAGCTAAATTACTGTGTTGAGACAGTTAAGCTGGACCACGGCTAAATCACTATTGATACGGTTAATTGCTACTAGACCCATGGCTAAATCACTGTACGTTGAGACGGTTAAGCTGGACCACGACTAAATCGCTGTTCGTTGAGACGGTGGTTAAGCTGGACCATGGTTATAAAACTGGACGGGTGGTTAAGCTGGACGACTACAGCTAAAATTACTGTTGAGTCAGTTATGCTAGACCACAGCAGCCAAATCACAGTTGAGGTAAAGCTGACCATAGCTAATTCTCACTGTTGAGACGGGTGCTGCTGCTTGGCTCACAGCTAAATAACTGGACAGTTAAGCTAATCGGACTACAGCTAAATCCCTGTTGAGACAGTTGCCTGGACCACAGCTAAAATCACTGTTGAGGCAGTTAAGTCTGGACTACAGCTAAAATTACTGTTGAGACAGTTAAGCCTGGACTATAGCTAAATCATCGTTGAGGTAGTTAAGCCTGGACTATAACTAAATCACTGTTGATTCAGTTTTAAGCTAGACCACAGCTAAATAATACTGTTGCAAAAAAAGCCGGACCACGGCTAAAAAACTGTTGAGGTAAAAGCTGGACCACAGCTAAATCATACTGTTGGGATAAAAGTCGGACCATACGACTAAATCATACTGTTGAGGCAAAAGTCGGAGCATACGGCTAAATCATGAGGCAAAAGCCAGACCATGGCTAAAGAAACGTATTTTCCGCATGCTTAAGAAAGATAATTTTTACAAATTAATGTAGCTAATCGTACCTACATCCATACCTATATTTTGCTCAAGTATTTAAGTTTAACAGTTGGCAAACTTAATATTTCTAATTAGTTACAAAGTATTAGTTTACGATTTTTTGTTATATTTATATAATAAAAAATTTATTTTTGAAACGGAGATTTTCTTTACGTTGATTCATAGTTTAGAGTCTAGAGCTGGATTATTGTTATAGGTGTGCCTTTTATTTTAGAGAATTTCTTTTGTTTGTCTTGCATATTTTTATTTAGTTTAGAAGAAAATGGTACCCCAAACTAATAAAGTTGTAATTTTAGTTCAGGGAAATGCGGAATCTATTAGTAAGCTAGTGAGCAATATCGACAAATTAGTGAGCCAAACCGAAAGAATTGGTCTGGTTCAGGTTATTATTGTAGCTGTCATTGCTGTCATGTGCGTTGTTGTTGTCGCATTTCGATTGCGATATTGGAAGAAGAGCATGTAAGCTATTTTTCTGGTCTTGGCTTTGATACACTGTAAAAAGAATATTATTAATTAAAAGTTAACTGTCTTTCAATTACTTTTAGTTCACCTGCTACTGGTGGTACTAAAATGATGGAAGAGACGGCATTGACAAGTGTGTCAGCTGTAACTCCTAATAAAGCACCTATTACCAATTGTGGTTCTTCCTCGGGCACAATTGACAATGACAACTGGCAGTCTCCTCGTCGAATAGCTAAAATAGTTACATCGACGCCATATGGATTAAATCAAGCAGAAGTTGCAAGCACTCAGCATGGCTTGAGTAGGCTAGAGGAATCAACCATAGATTCGGACGCAACTCTAGTTGCTAATTGATTACTTTGATTGTGTTTATTTTTGACGCTTTCTTTTTCGAACTGAAATTACTTTTACTTTTTATTTACTTTTTCAAAAGTTGCCTATCTCCTTTATTTTCTGTTGATTAACTGTAATAAAAAATAGTTTTCATAGTTTTCATTCATTATATAAAAATTATAAGAAGCATTTAGACATATAACTTTTTTATATATTTTTTATAAAACCTAGAAAATGATTGTTTAAAAAGCTTTGATCACTAGAAATATTAAACCCAATAGATGGAGAAAAATATATAGTGTATAATAAAGCAAATAGTATATTTTTTAAACAAAAACTTAATTAGTACATTTAATATTTGAAAATATTTAGTTTTTTATTTACTAATTCTTGTCTTATGTGGATTTGATTACAATTTTGTAAATATTTCATGTGTGTGTGTGTGTGTGTGTGTGTGTGTGTTATTTTTTTTCTTTTATTACAATTATTTGCTTTAATATTTTTGTATGTTTTCCTGAGTGGAGTGTTGTTGTATTAATATTTTTCTTGCAAAAGTAAACTAGCATTTTATGATTATATATTTACTTGCATTTGTGTTGTGTTTTAGTATTTTTGTATTACTGTATCATTTTTATTGATTAGTGTAACTGTAGTTAAATACTGTATATAATTTTTTGTTGTTAAATATGTACCATTATTACATTTTTAGTTTGTAAGAAAAAAATTAAAGAAGCATTTAATACAAGTTTAAGAATATTGAAAAAGTTTATTTGCATGGATTAATATTTTTGTTTAATGATAACTGTACAGGATATTGACTTTATATTGAATTAAATAATTTCAATGAATGATGAATAAAATTGAGAGAATTTTTTAGAATAATGAATTTATAGAGATTATATTATTGATTACATACTTGTTTGATATATACTAAAAGAGCAATTACTTGGACATATTGCTGGCAAAATTTGATGAAGATTTAGAAAAAATGTCTTTTTAAGATAGGTCCCAATACTCAAATACTTGAGTTGTATTACAGGTTTTTGTTAATTCTACTTGGTAGAAGCCTGTGCTTGTTTGAGAGACTTTTACAGACTTGATGTCCTTCTGTACAATAATTGGTGAGTTTAGCAGCTGTTGAACTTGGGTAGAAATAGCAATTGATGATGACGGTGTTTCATTTGCTATCGTTGGTTTGGTACTTGTAGGTCCACTGCAAGCTTGCTCTGTTGGGTCATTGTAGCTGGTTGGTGATGGTGGTGGTGCATACTGCAGTTGGTCAGTTGGTCGTGGGTTCGATTGCTGCCTAATTGACTGAATAACATCAGTTCTTGTGTAAATGCGATCTAGCTCAGTTGTCTGTCTCTCGACATGAATCGAGGTTACTTTGGCGAGAGATGTAGAGTAGTATGATGCTCTTGCAGCAGAATTGGATGTGGTGGTGGCATGGCAAATGCGTTTGCACTGATCTGGAGGTGGCTGCGTGAAGACACCATTCTTGAATGCTGTAATAATGGATAAGATGAGGGAAAATTTGGTATAGGTGCATGTAAATAATGTATATAGAAACTGAACTAGCAGAGAATCAGTCTAAACAGAAACTGAACTAGCAGACAATCAATCTAGAGACTGAACTAGCAGAGAATCAATCTAGAGACTGAACTAGCAGAGAATCAATCTAGAGACTGAACTAGCAGAGAATCAATCTAGAGACTGAACTAGCAGAGAATCAATGTAAACTGAGCTAAAAGAGGATAGGTCTAAACAGAAAACGAACTAACAATCAATCTAGAAACTAAACTAGCAAACTGTCAATCTAAAAAGAAAACTGAACTAGAGTAGGTGATTATCTTACCTTGTTTAACATAGCGCTCGGCCAATTCCTGCTGACGTGATCGCTTCATTTCTCTTAAGATGTACGTATAGTTGAACAAGTAGTATAATGTATACTTGGTTTGAGTTATTGAATATTTTCTGTGTCAGTGTGTTCGTATATATATATATAGTAAAGAAGAAGCATGTTGACGTGGTTGTTGACATAGTATCTGTAAACCATCTGCTCAAGTTGGTGCAAAAATTCTATAGGCACTCAAGAATAGATCACTTACTATCTTTCTTCAAAAGGGTGATAATATTCGCAAGTTTTCAATATTTCAATAACACTTGAAATGTGTGAATAGCTTTGGAGTAAATTTGTCTTGAATGGAATCCTTTGAAGTGTGTTTGTGTCACCATTGTTAGAATTGGTTACTTGTATTTTGGACAGGTGGATATGCAATTCGTCTGAATAATCACGTTGCGTAAAAGATATTTAGCGTGCACTTGGAATTTCAGACTGCGTGCACACGGAATTTCAGACTGCGTGCACATGAAATTTCGGACTCTGCCATTTTTTTGGGCCTGTACTTACTATGTATTTCGCCATAAGGAAATCGGCTTTGTGTCAAAAAAACGTATACTACTTACAATGAATTATAAATTGTCACAAAATCGTTGGGCACTACTACAAGTAAACGTCGCAATAAACGAATGGAAAAGTTTAGTTGAAACGGTGAAACTGAAGGGTTGAATGACTATGGAGAACAGCAGTCCAACGGCCCTTTTCGGGACCACCTTAAACTGACAACGTCACACTAGCTTATTGAAGCTAAAAAATTCTTGCCTGCAGTTTCTAAATATATTCTCTACTAGGTTTTATATCTGAGCACTTTAATTTTTTAACTCATGAGAAAAACGAAGCTTTCATTCATAGGCTATGAATAGCGATTCGCGCAGACAATTGTTTGTAAACATAAAATTTTGGCTGAATATATATTAATGTAATTTCTTAGTTAAAATGAATAACAGATAAAAAGATTCATGATGTGTGGATATTTTATTTTGTCATTTATGACCCCCGAATTTGAGTCGATCAGCCTCTCTGCTGTAATAAATTTACGCAGGAAAATGATCAATAATTGACAATCAAACTGCCGCAATTCGAGTAAGAAGATAATATCTGAATTTTAAATTCACAATGCAGAAATAATTCAGAGTTAATCCGCTTTTAGAAATCCGGCTGTCAAAATAGGCACTGAAATTTCTTCGACTTTTGCTACTAAAAGCTTTTTGAGATCTCGAAAGGATGTGTTCTGATCCGAGTATCGTAAAATTAATTAAGGCTTTTTCCAGTTATTCAGGGGCCGGTTTTATCTCAACTAACGCCTTCAGACACATTAAACGGACTTTGATGCCCCCGTAGCCTCACATATGTGCATATGCGCTCGCCCCAGGATGAAATTTGACAACAACAACAACAACAAAAACAAGAGCCAACAACGTTGACTATTACTTTTTCGTATTAGACAGTTTTTTTTTCAATAAACCAACAAGAGTGTTAAAAAGACATAAAAACCGCGCTATCTGACAGACTAATTCGAAAATACGATTACGATTGTTTACAGTAGCGTAAGCAGGGCGCGCGCCCCCAGTTGAGTTTGATTTTTTTGATATGAAAAATACACATTATCATGTACATATACTTGTACATGACATGCAGATATATGTACCTTAGTACTCTGCGCCCCCCGTTCAGAATTTTCTGGATCCGCTACTGCGATTGTAGCTGTTGAGATTCGCACGAGAACAGAACGCGAACAACTCAAAAAAATCAGGCCTCGAATTTTTGTTCCCTGACTCCCTCTAACAGCCAGCCATAAAGCGGAGTTAACTAATATGGGTCGTAACATTCCACGATAGGCTTGGAAAGATAATTTATACCTGTTGAACGGCGCTATTACAGAGCGACTTGTGCAAATATTAATTGTCGACCAATACCCGAGGGAGCGAGGTAGAAAGATTCAGTGAGCCAGAAAGTCAATTCATCTGTGAGATCCTTGGCTGCGAGCTCGTGCCTACAGGCATATACACAGTAGACCTTTATAGTACACAATCCAACTCAGTTTCTGAATTCAGAAACTGATAAAACGTTAGACTAACCCTATCTATCTATCTATCTATCTATCTATCTATCTACTCGTATCTATCTATCTATCTATCTATCTATCTATCTATCTATCTATCTATCTATCTATCTATCTATCTATCTATCTATCTATCTATCTATCTATCTATCTATCTATCTATCTATCTATCTATCTATCTATCTATCTATCTATCTATCTATCTATCTATCTATCTATCTATCTATCTATCTATCTATCTATCTATCTATCTATCTATCTATCTATCTATCTATCTATCTATCTATCTATCTATCTATCTATCTATCTATCTATCTATCTATCTATCTATCTATCTATCTATCTATCTATCTATCTATCTATCTATCTATCTATCTATCTATCTATCTATCTATCTATCTATCTATCTATCTATCTATCTATCTATCTATCTATCTATCTATCTATCTATCTATCTATCTATCTATCTATCTATCTATCTGTCTATCTATCTATTTATCTATCTGTCTATCTACTATATTTATATACTTACCTATCTATCTTACGGCCCGTCCATGCAAATGAGTAGCATTTTCATTCACCTTTATTTGCACTACTAGCAATGCGTTTTCACACTTTTGACTTCACCAACGCCTATAGGCAGTGCTACTCATTAATTTTCCCCCTCGCCTTCTCCTGTTGCTGCTCATCCATGGCCAGCTTCCTCACACCATCAGCCCCATTGTCTAATTCTTTTAGTAATTGCCTCTCAAGCGCACACTACAGTTGCCGGTATTATTTCACTACCTTTAAAACTGAGAAAGACCTATAGGAACGGTACTAAAGCAATTCTGAACTGAACTCCACGAAAAGGGCTTAATGCATTTAAGAGACTCTGATGTGCGCATTTGATAGCCAAGCAGGATGTTTGCAGTATAGAGATCTCCGCAATACGATATGGCCTCAGTTATGCTACATACTCTGAGTTCCATTAACATTTCACCATTCACTCACACACTGCATGCGCGGTTCACATAGCATGCAGTATCGATATGCGCTCTGAGGGCCTCTGCGGCAGGACGGGCCTCATGGCAACTGATCGCAGGAAGGCGCAGTGAATTCCTGCAACATGAATATTGCATTGGCCCACCTCTCTCTCCCTCTTACTCCATTTTTCTCCATCTCACAGTCTACTAGGGCTCACTCTATCGGTGCGCCTATTCTCTATTTTAGATCCTGTCCAAGAACCACTAAACAGACAGTCTGTGAATCATGCACACACCACACCACAACATCACAAGAGCTTTAATTTGTAGACCTATAAATAGATGATTTAGATATCTAATTTGAGGACTTATACCTGGATGATTGGGATCTCTAATTTGGATACTTTTACCTGGATAATGGGATCTCTAATTTGGATACTTTTACCGGGATAATGGGATCTCTAATTTGGATACTTTTACCTGGATAATGGGATCTCTAATTTGGATACTTTTACCGGGATAATGGGATCTCTAATTTGGATACTTTTACCGGGATAATGGGATCTTTAATTTAGATGCTTTTACCTGGATGATGGGACCTCTAATTTGGATACTTTTACCTGCATGGATAATGGGATCTCTAATTTGGATACTTTTACCGGGATAATGGGATCTTTAATTTAGATGCTTTTACCTGGATGATGGGACCTCTAATTTGGATACTTTTACCTGCATGGATAATGGGATCTCTAATTTGGATACTTTTACCTGGATGATGAGATCTTTAATTTGGATACTTTTACCTGGATGATGGGATCTTTAATTTAGATGCTTTTACCAGGATGATAGGATCTTTAATTTGGGGAATAAAACCAAGGATAATAATTGACAAGTTTCACCGCCCATGGCTACAATCATTTCTAATCCAGATCTCTAACTTAAGGCGTCCATGGCAGTCAGCACACCTGTCTCTTCCCTGCTGCGCCCAATCGCGAGAGCTGAAGCCCCGTCCCAGATGCTAGGAGGACAGTAAGAGGGCTCATAGCCAGGAGGAAGTAGGAGGGGGGGAATCCCAGTTAAAAGTTGGTCATGTATTATAAAGAGAGGGAGAAATATAGGGGTTTTCCTTTCCTAGAAATCCTCTCCCCTTCTCTCATGTCTATCTACCTCTCGCCCTCCAAATCCAATCCACGTGCGTGTAAATTGACCAGAACTTTTCAGAGAATGCATAGCTTAGATATAAAACCAGCCATTATCATTGGATGAGGTACTAGCCATGGATATTAATTCCCAATGACAAGCGACAGACAGGTCAGCTTATAGTTCTATGTTTCAAATGATTACAAAGATGAGGATTAAAGAGTGCCCCATTGCTGGCCTGCTATTCGGATGAATATCCTGCTCAACAACATCCGACGATATGTGAGTACCCTATAAAAATTAATAATTAATATATATATAACGTTTTCTACGTTTCTTTAAGACCCCAAGGCTTGGCTAAAAGTTCGACTCAATAAATCAGAGTTCGTTAATAAACCATTTTGGAGTGCAAGCCTAGCGAACCGAAAAAAAAACTCTTAAGTCTATGTTACAAACGTAATTCATATATATACATATAAATCTTTCTGCGATTGCACTCGACCAAATTGCAAAAAGAATTTCTTCCTCTAGACTTGAGACAGCTAGCGTATCATGGTTAAAATCCATAAAATTGTTTATTTTGGTTCCAATTTTAATCAACTCGCATCATCATTTTGAATACGGAAACCGGCAAAAAGCATTCAGAGATGAACCGCGTGGTCCTTAATTACTATTCTTAGCTATTGTCAAACGAAGACCGCATAGATCATGGCATGATTCATACCTGAACTTAGTGTATACCACAGGTACTAGCCGCATTAATATAGCTTTTGTCATGCCAATTTAGAAAACGGACACCCATAGGAGAAAACCTGTAGGAACAAGCAAATGGGTTGGGCCATAGACAACATATTTCACACAAGTTTCTGGCAATTTAGAGTGTCTCAGTCAGACGTTATTGTGTTGTCTATTGCCCAACTCGACTTCTTAATTCCACATTGAAATGTACGTTTTCTAACTTAAGCATGGTGAGAGAAATTACCTTCACAATCATCATCATCATCACCACACAATATACTAAATCTCTTGTAGATCTGTCTGTCTGACCGGTATTTCAGTCTAAAGCCTGAATGCCTGAACCGATTTTTTCAAACTTGCTATATTCATTTGGAAATTCTTGTGAGATTGTGTGTGTGTGTAAATTGCATTGATAAATTCGAATGGGAAGATGGTTAGATATTCGAAAAACTGTATTTCTCTATCTAATGAGTGTATTTTTCTCGCAGTGAGATCTCCATATGTCTATGGCCCTAGACTAAACTTCAACTTCTTGAGCTAATGCTACGAGCTATAAATAATTAAATACGCGTATTCGAAAACATGCTTTTTTGCATAGGAGGGATATCAGTCAGTGCACTTTAAAAGTATTGATGTATTGCGCAACTGTTGTCTGGGGGATGCTTGCTGTCTGGGGGATTGCTTGCTGTCTGGGGGATGCTTGCTGTCTGGGGGATGCTTGCTGTCTGGGGGATGCTTGCTGTCTGGGGGATGCTTGCTGTCTGGGGGATGCTTGCTGTCTGAGGGATGCTTGCTGTCTGAGGGATGCTTGCTGTCTGGGGGATGCTTGCTGTCTGGGGGATGCTTGCTGTCTGGGGGATGCTTGCTGTCTGGGGGATGCTTGCTGTCTGGGAGATGCTTGCTGTCTGAGGAATGCTTGCTGTCTGGGGGATGCTTGCTGTCTGGGGGATGCTTGCTGTCTGGGGGATTGTTTGCTGTCTGGGGGATTGTTTGCTGACTGGGGGATGCTTGCTGTCTGGGGGATGCTTGCTGTCTGGGGGATGCTTGCTGTCTGGGGGATGCTTGCTGTCTGAGGAATGCTTGCTGTCTGGGGGATGCTTGCTGTCTGGAGGATGCTTGCTGTCTGGGGATGCTTGCTGTCTGAGGAATGCTTGCTGTCTGGGGGATGCTTGCTGTCTGGGGGATGCTTGCTGTCTGGGGGATGCTTGCTGTTTGGGGGATGCTTGCTATCTGGGGGATGCTTGCTGTCTGGGGGATGCTTGCTGTCTGGGGGATGCTTGCTGTCTGAGGAATGCTTGCTGTCTGGGGGATGCTTGCTGTCTGGGGGATGCTTGCTGTCTGGGGGATGCTTGCTGTCTGGGGGATGCTTGCTGTCTGAGGAATGCTTGCTGTCTGGGGGATGCTTGCTGTCTGGGGGATGCTTGCTGTCTGGGGGATGCTTGCTGTCTGGGGGATGCTTGCTGTCTGGGGGATGCTTGCAGTCTGAGGAATGCTTGCTGTCTGGGGGATGCTTGCTGTCTGGGGGATGCTTGCTGTCTGGGAGATGCTTGCTGTCTGAGGAATGCTTGCTGTCTGAGGAATGCTTGCTGTCTGGGGGATGCTTGCTGTCTGGGGGATGCTTGCTGTCTGGGGGATGCTTGCTGTCTGAGGAATGCTTGCTGTCTGAGGAATGCTTGCTGTCTGGGGGATGCTTGCTGTCTGGGGGATGCTTGCTGTCTGGGGGATGCTTGCTGTCTGAGGAATGCTTGCTGTCTGGGGGATGCTTGCTGTCTGGAGGATGCTTGCTGTCTGGGGGATGCTTGCTGTCTGAGGAATGCTTGCTGTCTGGGGGATGCTTGCTGTCTGGGGGATGCTTGCTGTCTGGGGGATGCTTGCTGTCTGGGGGATGCTTGCTGTCTGAGGAATGCTTGCTGTCTGGGGGATGCTTGCTGTCTGGGGGATGCTTGCTGTCTGAGGAATGCTTGCTGTCTGGGGGATGCTTGCTGTCTGGGGGATGCTTGCTGTCTGGGGGATGCTTGCTGTCTGGGGGATGCTTGCTGTCTGAGGAATGCTTGCTGTCTGGGGGATGCTTGCTGTCTGGGGGATGCTTGCTGTCTGGGGGATGCTTGCTGTCTGGGGGATTGCTTGCTGTCTGGGGGATGCTTGCAGTCTGAGGAATGCTTGCTGTCTGGGGGATGCTTGCTGTCTGGGGATGCTTGCTGTCTGGGGGATGCTTGCTGTCTGAGGAATGCTTGCTGTCTGAGGAATGCTTGCTGTCTGGGGGATGCTTGCTGTCTGGGGGATGCTTGCTGTCTGGGGGATGCTTGCTGTCTGAGGAATGCTTGCTGTCTGAGGAATGCTTGCTGTCTGGGGGATGCTTGCTGTCTGGGGGATGCTTGCTGTCTGGGGGATGCTTGCTGTCTGGGGGATGCTTGCTGTCTGGGGGATGCTTGCTGTCTGGGGGATGCTTGCTGTCTGGGGGATGCTTGCTGTCTGGGGGATGCTTGCTGTCTGGGGATGCTTGCTGTCTGAGGAATGCTTGCTGTCTGAGGAATGCTTGCTGTCTGGGGGATGCTTGCTGTCTGGGGGATGCTTGCTGTCTGGGGGATGCTTGCTGTCTGGGGGATGCTTGCTGTCTGGGGGATGCTTGCTGTCTGGGGGATGCTTGCTGTCTGGGGGATGCTTGCTGTCTGAGGAATGCTTGCTGTCTGGGGGATGCTTGCTGTCTGGGGGATGCTTGCTGTCTGAGGAATGCTTGCTGTCTGAGGAATGCTTGCTGTCTGGGGGATGCTTGCTGTCTGGGGGATGCTTGCTGTCTGGGGGATGCTTGCTGTCTGGGGGATGCTTGCTGTCTGGGGGATGCTTGCTGTCTGGGGGATGCTTGCTGTCTGGGGGATGCTTGCTGTCTGAGGAATGCTTGCTGTCTGGGGGACAAGTGAAGCTGATTTCTTCTAATAGGAAATACCAGTGTATTTAATAAAGGTTTGGTTCTTTGAGTTAGGCTAATAAAGAGGGGTCTAAGGCCGTGAGCTCCTGCTGTAGACCAGAATATACACCGGCCAGTGACAATATGCACTAAGAGTTTGTGCTTGAAAGGATAAACACTATTTGCTGATTGAGAAAGGGTTTGGGTTGATGAAGGAAACATGTTTGGCTGATGAAAGTTTTAATTTATGGCAATTTTGTGTCATTTTTAAGGCCAAAAAAGCGGGGGGCTAAATGGCTAGTCAATACCTATTACGTCATCGAATGAGCTTTAAAATACACAGACGTACAAGACAAGAGGAAGGCACTGTTTTTTAGCAGCTGACAAAATCAGTGATCGGAGCCGTATTTCTTTGAATTCTTGCTTCTATAAGAATCATTAATTAGCCCCTAGAAAATGAAGGAAATCCCAGCTGAGAAGCAGGCATGCTACAAGATTATAACAGATCAAATAAAACAGATCGGATAAGGCCTCATAATCCGTATTCTGACGTACCCGATGTATTGGATTAGAACGTCTCTGGTAGACGGGGGTACTTTTACACTACACTGACAGTTAATGACGTCACGATGATTCAAATTGCTGTACGGGGGGAAATAAGTCCTCCCAATGGAGTTGTTCAACTTCAAAAAGGCTCTAAAAATGGATTAAATTTTAAAGGTCTGTCTGTTCCTGGCTACGAGAGGCCTGCTCCGACTTTTGGCAGCTGATCACCACATCGCGTAGTTCCCCTGAAAGCGACGAAAAAGCTGGAGAATTGGGCATCGATCAACTCCAAACTGACGAGCCAATTTCTAAGAAGCCGCCAGACAATGCAGCAGCTACTAGCGACACTCGCTTCATACGGACAAAGTTTCCCTTCGGCAAGTCCACTACGGCTACTAATAGTCGGGGCGACGCGTCGGCATCTGCAAGCAGCTGTCGCACATTCTATGGACGCTTGAGGCACTGCGACTCCAGAACAAGCATTGGCGGGCCTTTGTACAGGTGAGCTGATTAGCTGATCTCTAGGGCTTTTGATTGAAGATTAACTGTTTCGGATAACATTTTACTAATATTTAAAATATTAAACTATATACGATCGTGTTTGAAAGTAAAAATGACAAAAAAGTATATTTCTGTTTCTTTTAGGTCGGTAGCAGTATAGCATTCTCGCCATTTTTGCAAATGAAGCTTCCGTCCGTAAACACCTGAAATAAAAGACGCTGCACTCGATTTTCTATTTGAGCTGCAGTGTATATACTTGCGTATATATATATAGATAGATAGATAAATAGATAGATGGATAGATAGATAGATAGATAGATAGATAGATAGATAGATAGATAGAAAGATAAATAGATAGATGGATAGATAGATAGATAGATAGATAGATAGATGGATATAGATAGATAGATAGATAGATAGATAAATAGATAGATAGATAGATAGATAAATAGGGCTCTTCTCGACCGGATTTGTCTATGGCAAAACCCCATTCAGCGCTGTGCTTACTCCAGAGCACAACTCAATGCACTGGCGATGCGACAAATATATACACGATCCTCTCAGGCCTCCAGAGCTCATTTCTAAGAAAATCAAGTGCAGCATCCCTTTACTCCAATTGTTTACGCTCGATTCCGTCCTTTTGATAGATAGACTAAAGACAAACATTGTTTTTCGAGATCAGGTGGCTTGAATATCGGTTTTGCCGAATTTTTTTCGGAAATTGTCGCTTAGATAGATCGGAGAACCCGACAGTGAATCAATATTTATCAAAAATACATGCAAACGCTCACCCCAATCTTATTAATGCGCAAGATACGACTACAAGAGGCATCCCTGCTAGCTAATGCATACGGATCTACAATTTCTGCAATTAATAGTAAAAACGATCGACAATCAATCTGACTCATAAACAGTCAAGACATCTCGGGGCAGCCTCTAGCATTATTGGCTTGCCTAGACAAACGGCGCGAAAACAAACGCGCGCAGACACAGATATGGTTGAGTTGAGACACCCTATACATGAACAGATGTATTCGCAGAATGGTATTGAACAAAATGACTCGCCTGCTAGCTGAGCGCGTCTCTTCACGTCGCTCGACTCGAAGCAGGAACTAAGGGACAGACAAAGCTAAGAGGAAGTTCCAGGAATAGATCGTAAAATGCCTCGACGCTGATTCAGCAACGCGAAACTTGATAGGCGAAACTTGATCGAGCGACATCTCGAATAAGGTCAGAGGATGGACGCTCCCCATGCTGCATGCTGCGATTTTCTGCAGAAGAAATCTACTTGGGAATGGCTTTTTTTGTTTAAACTATATATAAGCAATCTAAGAGTATTTTCAGTGGCTACCCGTACAGCAATCAAACTTTTGTGACGTCGGTCGACGGTTCTAGCGTCGATGTATGTGTCTGGCAAATGGGAGTATTTTTACATTAGATAGATAGATAGATAGATAGATAGATAGATAGATAGATAGATAGATAGATAGATAGATAGATAGATAGATAGATAGATACAGCAACAGATAACGACGGTCATACGCCGGAATGCCTTCTTTGACTATCACTGACTGAATAACGTGAATCTCAATATAGCAAGAATGGGGAATTAGTGCCTTAACCACCTTCTTGTCTAGATATTTAAAGGCAGTGCAGACTATGGCTACATCATCTTTTGCGTTTGTGATGCGCTCAATTCCGATACACGCATGTCGCTGTGTCTGACAGGAAATTGCTCAGGGCATAGGCATAATGGAGTAGCCGTATAACCACCTTGTAGCCAGCTGCAGGGGGATCGTGATCAGGAAATTGATTTTGAAAAGACACTATGCTAAAGATATGCATTTCACCTGCTTTTAAGAACTACAAAGCTAAATTACCTCATATATATAGCTGCAGTTAATGGGGATGGAGTGAAAGTCAAGGATGCTCCACTCAGTGCTAAGTCGAGTTATTCCTCTAAGAAATTGCTTTTCTAAGACAGCCACAGCCGGGGAAAAACGTCAGCTTGGATCTATTTTATTCGACAGTCATTTCATTTTGACATACAATCTGAAAAGTGTGCATGTTAAATAATTCAGGATATACTCAATATAAGAGCCTGTCCAGGATTCCTGTTACAAGAAGGATTACGCGACTTATACAGCCTCTCTAGATTAACACATTAGCAATATAAGCGGATAACTCTACTCATTCTTACGAGTATATTTCCGATTTTATAATACGTAACATGATGAATAATTATACCCAGGCAATATAGCTTAAATAAGATAGAACTGACTAAATAAAAAACCGATAGTATACTTACTGGCTTCACCTTGGTTTGTTAGCCATATAGCCAAGCTGAAGGTAAATACTAATTGAATTCTTGCTCGCTGATCCAGTTAAGCTAAGCGTTCAACCGTATGTACGCATACGCGGCGGATCAGTTGAGCCTATATTTATGCGCTTAAATAGAACTATAGACACTGTGATATGCTGGGTCAAGCCAAATCTAACAGGAATGCGCGTCAAATTTATCCAAAAGACTCATCAACGCATGCAGTGGGCCAGAAGAAGCTTTAAAAATTGACATAATTTGTTATTTATTACCTGTAGACTGAATCTAAATACGATATGAGTATTCCTTTTTGCATCAAGTCGCACAAAAAATTATGGAAAACTAAGATAAACAGATAGACAGACGCCTTCCTGATAAGCCAATGCAAAATATTTAACCTGCACCAAGTGTAAACATACAAGCCGGGGCAGAGAGCAGCTCAGCCGTAAATGCATTCGGTTAATAATTGGACCGCCTTTGTGAAAAAAGTACTGTCACAGGTGTCTTAATTAGGGGGGGGGGGCAAGGAGCAGCTCAGCGGTAAACGCCTCTGACTCCCGCGCCGCGACCCCAGCTGGCTCAATTCCGTACGCGCGGCCGGCCACATCCATTTGGGGCTTGTGCGTGCGCGATAATTGGCCGAGGGGTTTGTCGTGTGATTCACAGCTATTGAGGTGTGGAAACCCCCAACATGCTTGACGAATAGTCAGGGTCACTATACGAGTACACCCTGTGTGAGCGGGTGCATGAGTGCTGTGCCTGCGTACGGTATCGGCGCGCTTGTAAATGTGCTCAGGGGTCAGCGGACTGGGCAGAATTGGCGTCAGCGCTGGTTGTGGGACCAAGTCATTGAAGGCATGGTTGGGCCAGGGTCCCGACAACCCTCCAGCAAAAATATGATTCCTTTTTGCAATGACATTCGTTTAAACTGTAAATTTTTTCATCCGCTAATTCTTTCTTAATGGGAGCTAGATTTAGTTCATGCCATAGACAGCTGCGTTCACAAAAAAATATTTCACTCATTTCTAAGAAAATCTAGTGAAGCGTCCTGCCTCAGTTGCAGCATAAAATCTACGTGTTACCCAAAAAACATGTTTTAAAAAAGTCAGCTTGTGCTGCAGGAAAAAGAAGACACAATTCCGAAAAACTACTTTTTTTCTAATCCCGCGTGTGATTTTGCTATTGTATCGCTTTGATCTGCAGTGTCGATTTTTTAAATAGAAATGTTTTCTACTAATCTACGAGTACTAAAATAGTTTGTAATTGAGTCCTTCCAATCCATGCAATCATAATGTCTACACAATTTTATACATGTACAAAATCAGGTTCACACAGTATAAACAGCTTCATATTTTCTATAATGTGGAGAATCTGGTTTGTATTTATAAAATTTTCATAAAATAATAACAAAATATACGTATAAAGTTACAAAAAATAGTTATTTCGATTAGGTACCGTATTTTGCGAAGTAAGAAAGATAATATAATGTATCACCATTATCAATAAATAATTAAAAATCTGTATCATACAAGCATTTACATGTAGCTTTTATTCTACATAATCGCAAATGACAAATTATTGCACAAATCATAACGCAGTGTAAATACATTTGTAAACCAATGGCAACAATCGTGATTTGTTATAATAGTTCAACTTCGAAACTTCAGTACTCAATGATGAATATGCAGTTTAAATAGTTTATCTGTTGATGCTGCCCACTGGAGCATCGGTTGAAGAGCCTTCATCTGCGTCCCGGGACACGGCTAAGCTACAACTATTCATAGGCCAGCATCTGTCCAGACCCATAGCCACGGAGGTCAGGAGCAGAGCTACTGTGCTCACGCCCGCAGCCACCATGTAAACGAAGCCAGGCATCCAATCTAGAGTAGCTTTGTACAACAACGTAAAAGCAGTCGCACCAACAAGATTTCCAACGAGTTCCAACACGCCGACACAGCTAAATAGCGCGCCCTGCTTGTCGGCTGGCGACAGTTGCGACATATAAGCTCTGAACAGTGGTATGGCTAGCATAGAGAACATGGACACTACGGCAGTCACAAACAGCATTGTCACGCTTTGGGCCAGTCCGGTGACCAAGTAGCCTAATGTGGACGACAGTAACCCCATGACAATGAGTCCAATCGTTGGTACACCCAGATATTTTCGAAATATCACCAGACCAATGGTAGCGCCGATTTGAAAGCCGACAATCTTCGCGGCACTCAGGTAACCGATAAACACTGAGTCTAGGCAGAATGGATAGTTCATCTGGTAGAGAGAGCCAAGCGTGCTCGAACCCATAAAGCAGGCGCAAAATATGCACAGCGAAGCTAGTAGAAGGCCTAAACGCACTGACAGTCTGGCACTAGAAGTAAATAGGCTTGCAATGTTTGTAAACGGCAGCGACACGAGGCTGCCACCGGCGCTGCGTTTAAGTCGCACTTCCGGAACAAGAACTACCACGTAGAAAAAATTGACCACGGCAATAGATGCACTGAACATAAGCGGTATCGAATATCCCATCATCTTGATCCACCAGCCCATGAGTAGCTCCATGACGGTGCCTGCAACGCCAAACATTGCCTCAACCAGAGCCACTCGGATCGGCCGCCACTTTCGCGAAGTTGTATCGGCCAAATAAGAGAAAACCGAGGCAAACAGTGTGCCAAAGCCTCCGCCCAGTGAACTGACGGCTCCAAGGATTACAAAGCCCACAAGTGGCAGATCGAACAGTACAATAACAAGCAGTCCGGCAGAATCCAACATCATACCGATGGTGGGAAGCAGAAGGAACGGCTTCCTGCCAAGGTAGTCAGAAGTGGAGGCGTACAAAGGTAGGACTAGTAAAGCTACTACACTTTGAACGATGCTTCGATACAGAGTCCACGAGCTGGCTTCATTTTGTATACGACTGGTGATTTGGTGCTCAGTAGAGTTCAACAGTGACTTCGGATCGCAGACGAACGCTCTCGACGAGCCATTTCCGCCGGTGCTGACGTTGTACTGCAGGCCAACCCGATAATAGACGTACTGCGACAGTACAGTGCTCTGACTGAGAATGCTGACGCAGAAAAATAGCACTATGGGCTCAACAATCCAGCGCCGCTTCGGCAGTACAATGTTCGGATCGAGGCCGAGAGTATCGTCGGTGTCAGGATTGGCGGTTTTGTCGCCATGGTGATTCCGCAACAGTGGATCATTTTCGTCGACTCCTCGAACATTTGTTGACGGTTCATCCATCTTCAATTTCGAAATTCAAATTCTGTTCATGTTATCAAAACTATAACTATTCGAAACTTATATACAGTCCAATTTGGTCGACCCGAGTGTGCGATCGTACAGTGTACTATCTTTGATAGGGCAAAATAACCCGAAAGGACTTGAGCAGAGGGACACAAAAATAGAGATAAAACTCTGACCAGAAATTCACCACATGGAGCAGCGATAGCATAGTGCTAAAGTAAGTACTGTAGCCTGTAGGCCTGACTATAGTGCACTCTGATAAAGCGTTTTAATAGGTCGCATGCCTAACTTACATGTCAATACTTCAGTAAGTTTCAGTAAGTGTCATAAATTCGAGTGCAGGCTCAGCTAACACTTTCGAGTTGTGCTGAGGACAGAACATTATTGAAGCAGTGAAGTGACGTCGAAAAAATTGAGCCAAAAAAGCACTCAATTTCTATGTCGAAAAGGGGGAATTAACTGTGCCATGGCAACCAAGCTTAAATCCCAACCGAAAAAGCAAAAAAGGAATCGCGTTGATAGAAGGATTAAGGGCGGTGCGACCCCTCATAAGACACAGGGATGTAGATAAAAGATAAAAATGACATTAATATACAGGAAGGAACTAACGACAAAGAGACTATAATAGCTACATGTAACATGTTCATATGCATTATTCGAAAAGGCCACAAAATGTATTTTTAGACTATAGTTACTAATCATCAAGGATGAAAAGGTCTCGGGAAATACTTTAAAATAAAGTGGACAAGATTTTTAAGCTTTGAAACACATTTCTACTTTCTAATATTAGCATTCTGCACCTCGGTGTCTGTTAGCAATATAATTTTTTTACATTGGAAATTGGAACATCGTATTGTCGGCGAAACGTGTTACAATGCGGAGTTTCAAGTTTTTGAAATTTTTGATTGCTAGATTCTGAATTTTGACAGAACTGAGAAATTTAAGGCTATATGAACCGACACTAAATGCCCACTTGAATTTACATCTTGCTACAGAAAGATTTGAAAAATCTCAGTATAGCTTTTGTCAGTGAATTTGTCAGTGAATAAAGCCAATCAAAGCCACTGCCACAGATCTGCACTCGGCCATAGACAATAAAGCTAATCAAAGCCACTGCCACAGATCTGCACTCGGCCATAGACAATAAAACCAATCAAAGCCACACTGCCACAGAACTGCACTCGGCCATAGACAATAAAGTCAATCAAAGCCACACTGCCACAGAACTGCACTCGGCCATAGACAATAAAGCCAATCAAAGCCACTGCCACGGAACTGCCACGGCCTTAGATTAATAAAGCCAATCAAAGCCACACTGCCACAGAACTGCACTCGGCCATAGACAATAAAGCCAATCAAAGCCACTGCCACGGAACTGCCACGGCCTTAGATTAATAAAGCCAATCAAAGCCACACTGCCACAGAACTGCACTCAGCCATAGACAATAAAGCCAATCAAAGCCACTGCCACAGAACTCCACTCGGCCATAGACAATAAAGCCAATCAAAGCCACTGTCACAGAACTGCACTCGGCCATAGACAATAAAGCCAATCAAAGCCACTGCCACGGAACTGCACTCGGCCATAGATTAATAAGGCCAATCAAGCGGATAGCTTGGAACTAAGCTGCACTCTCCCAGAGACAGCAGGCCAAAGTAGCTGTTTTAAGACTTTTCTCTCTGGTTAAAAGACAAGTATAGAATTTCAAGCCAAGTAATCTGACCACAGAAGCTTGATTTCTACACTTAGTATTGATTTTTAATGGAATTATCTTAATTAGGTTTATTAAGTATAGTCGAGTGTCTTAAGTGAGTTCCATCTATAGCAGTATCTGCGGAAAAGTCAAGGTCACTTAGAAATTGATGTCCAAGACTTTGCTTTTGTGTAAATGCATCAGATCTAATTTTATTGAAAGACTAGTCAGCTTGATATACCCAAGGAATTAACTAAGTTTCGATGCAACGTATTCACTCACGCCTGCACTATTTAAGAACGTCTCCAAATTCCTCAGATACGTGAGCAGCCTGTCGCTGGAGCTGCAGGCAGCCCTTACGGCCGGCGATGGCTCAGCGTTCAACACGTCGCACAACTTCCGTCATCAGCACCAGACCGACTGCGGCAGCTCCTGGCAGGAGCGCGACGTTGTGGCCTCTCAACTAATGGACAAGCTGGCCAGCAGAGACATGCCCGGCGCTGCAAGGTACTGCCGACTACTCCTGACACTCGAGCCATACAACGACGAAGTTAGCAGACTGTTGGAGACTCTGGAGTCCGCTGATCGTGATTCGCCGCTCTGCTGCGAAGATGACTTCATACACGCCGGCTACTGTTCGGACGACATGGACTCGGATAACACAGGCTCTGAGACGCAGTTCCGCTACTTTCATCACGATCAGCACGGCCTGAACGAGGACGAGCGAAGTAGTCGGCGGACAACGTCTGAGAGCGACGCCTTTCTCGATGCTTCGTCCTCGTCGGCGTCTTATTGATTTTTTAAACTGTATTCGATGTTGCAATCGGCTGTGCTTTTCTGTTTGGGTTTCTTGCTATTATTTTAACTTCTAAACTTTACTGCATAATAAAGTTGACTAAAGGTAGGTTCTCTGACGAATTAGAACCTTCACTGCCTGATTGAGTAGTGTCTGGTTGAGTAGTGTTTGCATGGTTGAGTAGTGTCTGATTGAGTAGTGTTTGCATGGTTGAGTAGTGTCTGATTGAGTAGTGTTTGCATGGTTGAGTAGTGTTTGCATGGTTGAGTAGTGTTTGCATGGTTGAGTAGTGTCTGATTGAGTAGTGTTTGCATGGTTGAGTAGTGTTTGCATGGTTGAGTAGTGTTTGCATGGTTGAGTAGTGTTTGCATGGTTGAGTAGTGTTTGCATGGTTGAGTAGTGTCTGATTGAGTATTGCATGGTGGGGTAGTGTCTGATTGAGTAGTGTCAGGTTGAGTAGTGTCTAATTGAGTAGTGTCAGGTTGAGTAGTGTCTGATTGAGTAGTGTCAGATTGAGTAGTGTCTGATTGAGTAATGCCTGGTTGAGTAATGCCTGGTTGAGTAGTGCCTGGTTGAGTAGTGCCTGGTTGAGTAGTGCCTGGTTGAGTAGTGCCTGGTTGAGTAGTGCCTGGTTGAGTAGTTGAGTTGAGAGTCAAATTAGACTATCTTGTGGAGTAGAGTTTCTGTTGCACCGAGTTTACTACTTATTTAATCTTGCATAAATCCTAAATTCAACCAAAAACCATGTTTTAAAACGTAGATAATTTAAAACGATTTACAATAATTAATTTTCAACTTTATTTATATGTACAAATAAACTATTAGAACTCTGTAAAAGTTTTTATTAGAGAAATCACAGAGTGATCAAGATCAAGAGTTTGTACAAACATGACGGGAAAAATATAATTTTGTTTTAAATAAAGTACTCTTTACTCAAAAATACTTGACATAAATAATGGCAATTCAACATACTCTTGCACGAATATTCAATAAAATCTTAAAATTACCATTGTAAGTTGAATTTAAAAACACAAAATTTGCCTTGAAGAAAACTGAATTTAGCCAAAAGCAGAGATCATATTGATGACAGACTGAATATTTAGTGGGAACTAATAACCAGAATCAAAACAATCATATAGAAAATTAATTAAGAAAGAATGATATTTTAGTAAAGAAAATGGAGCCATCGGTTTTCAGTTCGAAACAATACAGTTTGGAAGAGTCAGAACGAATAAAAGTCAACCAATGGTCAATCAACAACTGATATTATAATTACTTATTAAAAATCGAAATTTTGTACACGTGGATCGATAGTTGATAATCATTATATAAGAAAAATGATAAATTCTCCATTCGGCTCTTCACCCCGTGGGAGGGACAAAATGTCTAGTCAAATATACTAAGTTAACCAAAATGAAATTATTAAAAATCATGTTTGATTTTGTTTAATCGTCTGGTTGACACAAAATCTCCCCCTCTTCTTTCTCCTCTCTTCCCTCCCCTCTTCTCCCTCTCCCATCTTCTCTCTTCTTGCCTCTTCTCTCATTTTCTCTCTTATCTCTTCTCTCCCTGCATCTCTCTTCCTCGTCTCTCTTCTTATCTTCTTTCTCCTCTTTTCTCATCACATGTCTCATATCTCCTCTCCCCTTTCCTCTCTTCTCTAATTTCTTATCTCTTTTCTCTCCTCTATTCCCTCTCCTTTTGTCTCTCCCATGGCCCGTGGGCACTAGCTAGGTTCGTTATCTGGTCCTCGAAGTAAAATACTCGCAGTTTGCTGACCCCTGCTATAAATTGTCGAAATTGAAAATTTGAAACTAGATGAAAACTCAATGAAGATGCAAAGCCTCAAGCTCGTAAAAGTAAATAAAAGATCCTCGTTGACTTATTTCTCAGTCAGTGAAATCGCCAGTCTCGCTAAAACTGGCATCGTCATCTTCGTCTACGTTGACGGCCATACGCATTGATTGCAATTTGTCGCGCAATTCGTCCAGCATATCAGGCGGCCGAGGCCGCTGCGCTGTTCCACTAGGATTCTTTGTTTGTTCTGAACTACTATTAGTAGCAGTATTTGTATGGTTTGACTTTGTCTTGCGCAAAGTAACGCCTCGTCGAATCAGTTCGAACATGTCGTCTGTTGATGCCGGATCTGAGGGCTTCTGAGGCGGCGGTGGCTGCAGATTGTGCGGCTGCTGCTGAGGCTGACGATGGGATTGAAGCTGAGGCGGCGGCGGAGGGGGCGGAGGGGGCGGTGGGGCGGAGGCGGCGGAGGGGGCGGCGGAGGTGGCGGGGGCGGAGGCGGCACAGCAGACGGCGGAGGCGGCGGCGGCGGTGGTGGTGGTGGAATCTTTGCTTCCCGACATTCCTCATCTCCAGTTTGAGACTTTTGCTGCTGATTTTTTGATGACGAACTGCTCTGACTGCTAGAAGTGGCTACCGGAGGAAGGCCTCGTCGTTCTCGAGCGGCTTCGCGCTGCTTCTGAATAGTTAAGAAAATCGAAAAAAACTCTCACTTATTAATAAGGCTTAATAAGTCAAACCTATAAGCTCCGAAATCTCACCCCTAGAATCTCCATATTCTAACCCTAGAAGCTCCATAATCTCAGCCCTAGAATCTCCAAAATCTCACCCCTCCATAATCTCACCCCTAGTAGCTCCATAATCTCACCCCTAGAATCTCCAAAATCTCACCCCTAGAATATCCAAAATCTCACCCCTAGTAGCTCCATAATCTCACCCCTAGAATCTCCAAAATCTCACCCCTAGAAGCTCCATAATCTCACCCCTAGAATCTCCATAATCTTCCCCCTAGAATCTCCATAATCTCACCCCTAGAAGCTCCATAATCTCACCCCTAGAAGCTTCATAATCTCACCCCTAGAAGCTCCATAATCTCACCCCTAGAAGCTCCATAATCTCACCCCTAGAAGCTCCATAATCTCACCCCTAGAATCTCCATAATCTTCCCCCTAGAATCTCCATAATCTCACCCCTAGAAGCTCCATAATCTCACCCCTAGAAGCTTCATAATCTCACCCCTAGAAGCTCCATAATCTCACCCCTAGAAGCTCCATAATCTCACCCCTAGAAGCTCCATAATCTCACCCCTAGAATCTCCATAATCTTCCCCCTAGAATCTCCATAATCTCACCCCTAGAAGCTCCATAATCTCACCCCTAGAAGCTTCATGATCTCACCCCTAGAAGCTTTAAATTCTCACCAACTAAAGAGATTGAAGCTCCCTAGTATTAAAAAAAGGTTCGTCTAAATGCGATGCAACCCGATATGTATCGAAAATAACTCCAAAAATACCACACAAAAACTTGCACGAAAAGCCTCACCGCCCGATACTGCTTCAACCGCTCGGCAGTTCTGCGCCGCTCCTCCTCTCGACGCTCCCTCGCGCGCTCCTCGGCCGAAACCGCCGCCTCACGTCTGGCTTTGGCCTCGCGCGCCTCCTCTGAATCGCGCGCCGATGCAACGCGCCTGTCGCGCAGTCGCTGAGCGGCGCCGCGAATGGCAGCTTTGCGAGACCGCAAAGCGGCCAAATCAGCGTCGAGACGGCGCAGTCGGTCGGACTTGGCGCCGCCAGTCACCGGGCACGGCGCGTCGGGCATCTGGCGGAGCGAGCGGAGGTCCTCGACAGCATCGAAGAATTCGTCTCGCTCGTCGTCGATAGTTCGGCAGCGGTCGAGCTCGAGGCGGCGCTCCATGTTCAGCAGGCGCTCCTCGCTGTCCAGAGCGCGGAGACGGGCATCGAACAGCTGCGGCAGGGGGTGGGTGATGAACTGTGAGTCTCTGTCTGTCTGTCTACCTCTGTCTTTATGTCTGTCTGTCTGCCTGTCTGTCTGTCTGTCTGTCTGTCTGTCTGTCTGTCTGTCTGTCTGTCTGTCTGTCTGTCTGTCTGTCTGTCTGTGTGTCTGATTGTCTGTCTGTCTGTCTGTCTGTCTGTCTGTCTGTCTGTCTGTCTGTCTGTCTGTCTGTCTGTCTGTCTGTCTGTGTGTCTGTCTGTCTGTCTGTCTGTCTGTCTGTCTGTCTGTCTGTCTGTCTGTCTGTCTGTCTGTCTGTCTGTCTGTCTGTCTGTGTGTCTGATTGTCTGTCTGTCTGTCTGTGTGTCTGTCTGTCTGTCTGTCTGTCTGTCTGTCTGTCTGTCTGTCTGTCTGTCTGTCTGTCTGTCTGTCTGTCTGTCTGTCTGTCTGTGTGTCTGATTGTCTGTCTGTCTGTCTGTCTGTCTGTCTGTCTGTCTGTCTGTCTGTCTGTCTGTCTGTCTGTCTGTCTGTCTGTGTGTCTGATTGTCTGTCTGTCTGTCTGTGTGTCTGTCTGTCTGTCTGTCTGTCTGTCTGTCTGTCTGTCTGTCTGTCTGTCTGTCTGTCTGTCTGTCTGTCTGTCTGTCTGTCTGTGTGTCTGATTGTCTGTCTGTCTGTCTGTGTGTCTGTCTGTCTGTCTGTCTGTCTGTCTGTCTGTCTGTCTGTCTGTCTGTCTGTCTGTCTGTCTGTCTGTCTGTCTGTCCCAGTGTCGCTCGGCCCACCTTCAACTGCAGCCGGTGCACGGCAAGCTCCAGCCTGTCAGTCTCAGCTCGAATCTGTTCAACGCTCAGTTGCGTAGCGGCCAACGACAGAATCTCCTGTTTACGTAATTTCACTTTATTCTCAATCCGGCAAGCTTCGGTTCTCAATCGCTGTGTCTGCTCGGTGAGTTGTCGACGCTGCAGGGATTCGCGCCGTTCGCCAACGTATTGAATGCTGGTCAGGGCGTTTTTGCCGAATTTCCTGCCGTGTAAAAGTGTTTTCATATTCAACAAGTAGGCAATATTGATAATTATAATGCATTTCTCAAGGGCTGATATCAGATCTTAAAATCAGAATTTTTGTAGCCTTAAAAAACAAACAAAAAAACAAAACAGGATCATTTAAACAACCAAAATTTCATCTTACCCTTAGAAGCTAGGAAATCTCACCCCTAGAAGCTAGGAAGTCTCACCCTAGAAGGTAGAAAATGGGCAATCTCACCTCTAAAAGCCAGGAAACAATATCCATGGAAGCTAGGAAATCTCACCCTAGAAGCTGAAAAATCTCATCCCTAGAAGCTGGGAAATCTCATCCATAGAAGCTAGGAAATCTCATCCCTAGAAGCTTAGAAATCTCACCCCTAGAAGCTAGGAAATCTCACCCCTAGAAGCTAGGAAGTTGGAAATCTCACCTCTAAAAGCTAGGAAATCTCATCCATAGAAGCTAGAAAATCTCACCCCAGAAGCCAGAAAATCTCACCCCAGAAGCCAGAAAATCTCACCCCAGAAGCCAGAAAATCTCACCCCAGAAGCCAGAAAATCTCACCCTAGAAGCTATAGTAAATCTCAACCCTAGAAGCTAGGAAATCTCATCCCTAGAAGCTAGAAAATGGGCAATCTCACCTCTAAAAGCCAAGAAACAATATCCATAGAAGCTAGGAAATCTCACCCCTAGAAGCTTGGAAATCTCATCCCTAGAAGGTAGGAAATCTCATCCCTAGAAGCTTAGAAATCTCATCCATAGAAGCTAGGAAATCTCACCCTTAGAAGCTAGGAAGTGGGAAATCTCACCTCTAAAAGCTAGGAAATCTCATCCCTAGAAGCTAGGAAAACTCACCCTAGAAGCTAGGGAATCTCATCTCTAGAAGCTAGAAAATCTCACCTCAGAAGCTAGAAAATCTAACCCTAGAAGCTATAGTAAATCTCACTCCTAGAAGCTAGGAAATCTCATCCCTAGAAGCTAGGAAATCTCACTCCTAGAAGCTAGGAAATCTCACTCCTAGAAGCTAGGAAATCTCACTCCTAGAAGCTAGGAAATCTCACTCCTAGAAGCTAGGAAATCTCACTCCTAGAAGCTAGGAAATCTCACTCCTAGAAGCTAGGAAATCTCACTCCTAGAAGCCCACCGTCAGCAGTAAAATCCAAATTACGCAGAATTAAACATACGACTTACTTGCAGGCATTGTCCAATCGCTGCAAAGCTTTCTCGTACATATCGGCCAGCTTAGTATAATAATCGCAATACAATTCGATAATGCTCTGATTGCTACTCTCAAAGCTTTCAATCCAGTCGGTGATCTCCAAACCAATAGCGTTCGTATCCTCGGTCTCAGGGGTGGCGTCGAGCCGAGACTGCGGAATGAAGAGTGCCGTTAGTCACTTTAGCATTTGTTATCTCCCTGATAGCCACCCCAGTTAGCATTTAACCTATCTGCTAGCTAATGAAACCTCAGATGACTCCTGACACCTCAGTTGACTCCTGACACCTCAGTTGACTCCTGACACCTCAGTTGACTCCTGACACCTCAGTTGACTCCTGACACCTCAGTTGACTCCTGACACCTTAGTTGACTCCTGACATTTCAGTTGACTCCTGACACCTCAGTTGACTCCTGACACCTCAGTTGACTCCTGACACCTCAGCTGACTCATGACACCTTAGTTGACTCCTGACATCTCAGTTGACTCCAGACGCCTCAGTTGACTCCTGGCACATCGGTTGACTCCTGACACCTCAGTTGACTCCTGACACCTCAGTTGACTCCTGACACCTCAGTTGACTCCTGACACCTTAGTTGACTCCAGACGCCTCAGTTGACTCCTGACATCTCAGTTGACTCCAGACGCCTCAGTTGACTCCTGGCACATCGGTTGACTCCTGACACCTCAGTTGACTCCTGACACCTCAGTTGACTCCTGACACCTCAGTTGACTCCTGACACCTTAGTTGACTCCTGACATTTCAGTTGACTCCTGACACCTCAGTTGACTCCTGACACCTTAGTTGACTCCTGACATTTCAGTTGACTGCTGACACCTCAGTTGACTCCTGACACCTTAGTTGACTCCTGACATCTCAGTTGACTCCAGACGCCTCAGTTGACTCCTGGCACATCGGTTGACTCCTGACACCTCAGTTGACTCCTGACACCTCAGTTGACTCCTGACACCTCAGTTGACTCCTGACACCTCAGTTGACTCCTGACACCTCAGTTGACTCCTGACACCTCAGTTGACTCCTGACACCTTAGTTGACTCCTGACACCTCAGTTGACACATCATACAGTAAACCCAAGTTAGCATCTGACAACTAGCCTAGTCCTCTCCTAACACCGAGCTAGCTTCTGACAATCAGTCAAAATGATCAATGAAAATTAAAACTCAAAAGCACCTTGAGCATAGCAATATTGTACTGAGCTAATCCACGAAGCGTAACCCTCGGTCGCAGATGAAAAGCGAAATGTTCGGCCAGATAATTAGCTAATCTCTGCATAATCTCGTCCTCCGGCTGAAACACAAGGCTCACCAGCTCCATCAGGGTGACGCATTGTTTTCTGCAAATGCGAGGCGATGGGGTTCGGACGCCTGTCAGTGAGAGCTGATAGATTACTCGTAGATAAAAGGGAGATGAGGCTAGTTACTAGACGGAGAGGGACTAGATGAATGGATAAGATAACAGACTCAGGGAGTAGATAAGAGATTCAGGAACTAAATAATGGACTCAGAGAGTCGATACTCGAATCATGGACTAGATAATCGACTCAGGAACTAGATATTAAACTCAGGGATTCGATAGTAGACTTAGGGACTAGATAATAGACTCAGGGACTAGATAATAGACTCAGGGACTAGATAATAGACTCAGGGACTAGATAATAAATTCAGAGACTAGACAATAAACCCAGGGATAAGATAATAAACTCAGACTGGATAATAAACTTAGGGACTAGATAGTAGACTCAGGGACTAGATAATAGACTCGCTCAGGGAGTAGATAATAGACTCAGAGACTAAATAATAAACTAAGGGACTAGATAGTAGACTCAGGGACTAGATAATAAACCCAGGGACCAGATAATAAACTCAGGGAGTAGATAACAGACTCAGGGACCAGATAATAAACTCAGGAACTAGATATTAATCTCAGGGATTCGATAGTAGACTCAGGGACTAGATAATAGACTCAGGGACTAGATAATAGACTCAGGGACTAGATAATAAATTCAGAGACTAGACAATAAACCCAGGGATAAGATAATAAACTCAGAGACTGGATAATAAACTTAGGGACTAGATAGTAGACTCAGGGACTAGATAATATACTCGCTCAGGGAGTAGATAATAGACTCAGAGACTAAATAATAAACTAAGGGACTAGATAGTAGACTCAGGGACTAGATAATAAACCCAGGGACCAGATAATAAACTCAGGGAGTAGATAACAGACTCAGGGACCAGATAATAAACTCAGGAACTAGATATTAATCTCAGGGATTCGATAGTAGACTCAGGGACTAGATAATAGACTCAGGGACTAGATAATAGACTCAGGGACTAGATAATAAATTCAGAGACTAGACAATAAACCCAGGGATAAGATAATAAACTCAGAGACTGGATAATAAACTTAGGGAATAGATAGTAGACTCAGGGACTAGATAATAGACTCGCTCAGGGAGTAGATAATAGACTCAGAGACTAAATAATAAACTCAGGGACTAGATAGTAGACTCAGGGACTAGATAATAAACTCAGGGAGTAGATAACAGACTCAGGGACCAGATAATAAACTCAGGGAGTAGATAATAAACCCAGGGACTAGATAATAAACTTAGGGACTAGATAACAGACTCAGGGACTAGATAATAGACTCAGAGACTAATCACTAAATAATAAACTCAGGGACTAGATAGTAGACTCAGGGACTAGATAATAAACTCAGGGACCAGATAATAAACTCAGGGAGTATATAACAGACTCAGGGACCAGATAATAAACTCAGGGAGTAGATAATAAGCCCAGGGACTAGATAATAAACTTAGGGACTAGATAACAGACTCAGGGACTAGATAATAAACTCAGAGACTAGATAACAGACTCAGAGACTAGATAACAGACTCAGGGACTAGATAATAAACTCAGAGACTAGATAACAGACTCAGAGAAGAACAGACAAAGGCGGTCACAGCAACAAGGTGAAGAGGCCAATACCTGTAGAACTCCAATCCCTCCAGCTGTTCCTTCTGTTTAGCAATCCGATCAAGATGCCAATTCTCTTTTAAAGACGACAAACTATCAAAGAAGTCTTCGGCTGGCAATTCTTCAAACAATGCATCGATAACAAATCTGGCGCCGCATAGATCTACGGCTGCTTTCAGGTAGACAGTTAGCGAGTCCAGGTAAGCCTGGTTGACAACCGGAGCAGATAGGAAACTAGCCAAAAAGCCTCTGGAACATGCTGGATGCGGTTGCTCAGGAAAATATCTTTGAAGTTGAGGATTTAATAGGCACAATTGGGAATTAATGCAGGACAGTTCAAATAGAGTATAAACTCCCATAAATGATTGCGGAGGCTGCTGCTGCTGTTTGGACTTCCGCTCCGTACAATTGATAGTAATACTGCAACTGTCCTGATTCCAAGAAACGCGAAAATCTAAAATCACTGGACTCTTCTGCTGCTGCTGGTGTTCAACAACGCATCGATTGACCGGAACCCAATCCGAGTCCAGAGACTCCAGCTGCTCCTCCGCTAAGAATGCCGAAGCAGCCGATGCCGTTGCTCCTGCTGAGGCGCTGCAATTTTCCATGATGTTTTTCAAGTCCAGGAAGAAAATTGATTCGATTTCATAAGTCATTTCGCGATTGAAACTACTGACGAATGATGAGTGGCGCAAGTTGAAGCTAAGAATATTTACAAATAGTAAAATTTCTTATTTACCCCTGTCTTACCTATTTAAATAACCTAATATATTTCCATGCTTATATACCTTTATCCCTCCCTATCCGTCTCTATCCCTCCCTATCCGTCTCTATCCCTCCCTATCCGTCTCTATCCCTCCCTATCCGTCTCTATCCATCCCTATCCGTCTCGATCCCTCCCTATCCATCTCTATCCATCTGTATCCCACCCTATCCCCCTATCCGTCTCTATCCATCCCTATCCCTCCCTATCCATCTGTATCCCACTCTCTATCCCTCCCTATCCATCTGTATCTCACTCTATCCATCCCTATCCATCTGTATCTATCCCTATCCATTTCCATCCCTTCCTATCTATCTCTATCCCTCCATATCCGTCTCTATCCCTCCTTATCGAATTCTATCCCACCCTATCCATTTCTGTTCTCTCTTATTTATCTCTATCTTTCAACTATCTCTTTTTCAATCAACCATCTCCAATCTAATCTATTTCTACCCATGTATATAGCTGCTACGCAACGCTGTCTGACATACCACTATCTCCTCTTCCATTACATCTTTACGTGCATGTCTTCTCTCTCTACCCCACTCTTATCTATATGAAGAACAATAAGCAGAAAGAGTGACACAGAAACAGACAAACTTGGACTAATAATATTATAAAGCATTTCTAAAGCGTGAAAAAGCGTACTACCCGGTCACAATAACTACTACGTGAATTATATTTGTTACTGTAATATTTGTAATAGTAGACATGACAACTATCAATTTGTATCACACAATTTGTTATCGTAGAGAAAGGCGCGACTTTGAATATAAAAAAGTTAATATAACGATTTAAGACACGCAACATACTTGTTTATAGCACTACTTAGAGTAGTAAAAAAGTAAAGTAGTGCAGCGTCACAAGCACGAAAAAAGACATTAATATCAACTGTGAGTCTTGCATTCAATTCAGATAGCAGAAATTATTTCTCGAGTTAAAGACGATTTCTATAAACCACTTGGCGTTTTAAATTTTAACTGATAGCAAGAAATTTAAAAAGTAAAAAACCAAAATAATTACAGAAAAGGTCTAAAAATCGAAGCTACTATGAGTGTTTTAAGCTACTATGAGTAGTTTAAGATCGTTACTTAGGCAAGAGTTTTATTCTGAGCAGTTGACGAATGGAGATTCTATATCTAAAAATGATATAACCGCTTTCTGAAATACATTTTGAGTTATGGTCAATCAATATATAATAATCAATATAATATAAGTATTGTGTACACTTCAAACTACCACACACGATAGCCTGTTAAAGGTATCAATGGTCTACATGTGTACGTGAAAAGAGCTACAGCACACACAACTATGTATCTATGTTTTTTTTTAAAGTTGCAACATTCTTTCTTTAGATAGAAAGAAATGTGCAAATTTAAGAAAGCTGAATTGAGTGAAAACAAAATAATGGGTAATTTTATTTAACAAACTATAAAGAATTCATATCAAATATCATTGTTCACTGCTTGTCTGGCACCCCTACATCTCCATCCACCCTTTTAGATCTCTATCTCTTTTTAACATCTAGATTTCTACTTACCCTCTAGATCTCTATATACCCTCTAGATCTCTACCTTTATCCACCCCTAGATCTCTAGCTCTCTATCCACCCTCTGGATCTCTATCCTCCATCAAAATCTCTATCCTCCCTCTAGATCTCTACCTTTATCCACCCCTAGATCTCTGGGTCTCTATCCACTCTCTGGATCTCTATCCACTCTCTAGATCTCTATCCACTCTCTAGATCTCTATCCACTCTCTGGATCTCTATCCACTCTCTAGATCTCTATCCACTCTCTAGATCTCTATCGACCCTCTGGATCTCTATCCACTCTCTGGATCTCTATCCACTCTCTGGATCTCTATCCACTCTCTGGATCTCTATCCACTCTCTGGATCTCTATCCACTCTCTGGATCTCTATCCACTCTCTGGATCTCTATCCACTCTCTGGATCTCTATTCACTCTCTAGATCTCTATCCACCCTCTGGATCTCTATCCACCCTCTGGATCTCTATCCACTCTCTGGATCTCTATTCACTCTCTAGATCTCTATCCACCCTCTGGATCTCTATCGACTCTCTGGATCTCTATTCACTCTCTAGATCTCTATCGACCCTCTGGATCTCTATCCACTCTCTGGATCTCTATCGACTCTCTGGATCTCTATCCACTCTCTGGATCTCTATTCACTCTCTAGATCTCTATCCACCCTCTGGATCTCTATCCACTCTCTGGATCTCTATTCACTCTCTAGATCTCTATCCACTCTCTGGATCTCTATCCACCCTCTGGATCTCTATCCACTCTCTGGATCTCTATCCACTCTCTGGATCTCTATCCACTCTCTGGATCTCTATCCACTCTCTAGATCTCTATCCACTCTCTAGATCTCTATCCACTCTCTAGATCTCTATCCACTCTCTGGATCTCTAACCACTCTCTAGATCTCTATCCTCCCTCTAAATATCTACCTTTATCTACCCTCTGGATCTCTAGATCTCTATCTACTATCTAGATGTCTATCTGCCCTCTAGACCTCTATCCACTCTATGTATCTGTATCCACCCTTCTAGATCTAAATTCATTTCTAGATCTTTATTCGCCCCTCTACATTTTTATTAAATTCTTATTAATAAAACATAAAAACCGCAAATGTTGCATTGAATTTAAAAAAAACACAAGAAGTTAATTTTTGTCAAATTCACGAAATTTCAAGTCTTGCTTGGAGTCCAAAAAATCGATAAGAAAAACTTTAATCAGGCGAAGGCATGCACTTTAGCCTTTTGAAAGCGGCCTCTTCCAGACTTTTGCGATGATCTGGGTGGGCGATTTGAATGAGATGATAAGCTCGCTGACGAAGGTTCTTGCCCCACAGTTGAGCAATGCCGTGCTCAGTCACAATGTAGTGAACATGGGCTCTGGTGGTGACCACTCCAGCGCCTGGTGTTGTCGGCGATTGTAAAAGGGGTGAATTGTTGATTAATTTTTTAGGCAAAATGTATGGGCAGAATGTAGAAACATACATAGAAAATGCTAGATAGAAGAGGGTAGACAGTAGACAGGGGAGAATAGACATTAGATATGAGAGGTCAACACAGCAGATATGAGAGAGCAGACACAGTAGATATGAGAGGTCAACACAGCAGATATAAGAGAGTAGACACAGTAGATATAAGAGAGAAGACACAGCAGATATGAGAGAGTAGACACAGTAGATATGAGAGAGTAGACACAGTAGATATGAGAGAGTAGACACAGTAGACAGACATGAGAGAGTAGACACAGTAGATATGAGAGAGTAGACACAGCAGACATGAAAGAGTAGACAATATATATATGAGTTATAAACAGTAGATATGAGAGTAGACACAGTAGATATGAGAGAGTAGACACAGCAGATGTGAGAGAGTAGACAAAGTAGATATAAGAGAGCAGACACAGCAGATATGAGAGAGTAGACACAGTAGACATGAGAGAGTAGACACAGTAGATATGAGAGAGTAGACACAGCAGATATGAGAGAGTAGACACAGCAGATGTGAGAGAGTAGACAAAGTAGATATAAGAGAGCAGACACAGCAGATATGAGAGAGTAGACACAGTAGACATGAGAGAGTAGACACAGTAGATATGAGAGAGTAGACAGCAGATATGAGAGAGTAGACAATAGATATATGAGTTATAAACAGTAGATATGAGAGTAGGCACAGTAGATATAAGAGAGCAGACACAGCAGATGAGAGAGTAGACACAGCAGATATGAGAGAGTACACACAGCAGATATAAGAGAGTAGACACAGTAGATATGAGAGAGTAGACACAGTAGATATGAGAGAGTAGACACAGTAGATATGAGAGAGTAGACACAGCAGATATGAGAGAGTAGACACAGTAGATATGTAGACACAGCAGATATGAGAGAGTAGATACAGTAGATGAGGCAGTAGACAGGCAGACAGGTAGCCAATACGGTTAAATAAACAAACAGCATTATCCGCAGTGACTTACCCTCTTTAATAAAAGGTGTGATCTTAGACACGCCCTTCTTGGTAGCGGACTGCAGAGCAATAATAGGCTTGCCTCGGCCGTCAGTGCAGAGAGCGGCGCCACGAATGAAATCAATCTGGCCGCCAACGCCGGAGTAGATCCTCGGGCCAATCGAATCGCTGACCACTTGGCCAGTGAGATCCACTTCGATGCAAGAATTAATAGCCGTAACTTGCGGATTCTCGCAGATTATCGCAGTTCGATTAGTGAATTGTATATCGCATAGTTCAACAAACGGATTGTCGTTAATAAAATTGAATACTTTATTACTGCCGATAACAAAGCCGGAGACAATTTTTCCGGGTTTAATTTTCTTTCTAGCATTCGTGATAGCGCCAGTTTGCGTTAGATCTACAATGCCGTCTGAGAACATTTCGGAGTGCACGCCGAGGTCTTTGTGCGAGCCTAATTCAGCTAGCACAGCATCTGGGATACTGCCGATGCCCATCTGCAAAGTGGCGCCATTCTCCACCAGATTCTGGGCGATTTGCTTGCCGATGGCGACCTCCGCTTCATCAATGCTGCGGGCCGGCATCTCTTGCAGATTCTCCGGCATGTGAACGAAGCAGTCAACGTGAGAAGAGTGAATGTAGGCGTCGCCTCGGGTGCGCGGCGACTTCGGATTCACCTGGGCGATGATGACGCGAGCGTTCTGAATGGCAGCCCGGGTGCAGTCCACCGAGGGACCGAGGCTGCAGAAGCCGTGCCTGCGTGATTTCAGGGTGACGAAACCATTTTTAAATTGTCAAGGTGGGAAGCTTTTGCCCAGCAACTGAGCAACTGACACTCTGGGAGGCTGGCCCAGCAACTGACACTCTGGGAGGCTGGCCCAGTAACTGAGGATCTGGGAGGCTGGCCTAGCAACAGACACTCTGGGAGGCTGGCCCAGTAACTGAGGATCTGGGAGGCTGGCCCAGCAACTGACACTCTGGGAGGCTGGCCCAGCAACTGACACTCTGGGAGGCTGGCCCAGTAACTGACACTCTGGGAGGCTGGCCCAGTAACTGAGGATCTGGGAGGCTGGCCCAGCAACTGACACTCTGGGAGGCTGGCCCAGCAACTGACACTCTGGGAGACTGGCCCAGCAACTGACACTCTGGGAGGCTGGCCCAGCAACTGACACTCTGGGAGGCTGGCCCAGCAACTGAGGATCTGGGAGGCTGGCCCAGCAACTGACACTCTGGGAGGCTGGCCCAGTAACTGACACTCTGGGAGGCTGGCCCAGTAACTGAGGATCTGGGAGGCTGGCCCAGCAACTGACACTCTGGGAGGCTGGCCCAGCAACTGACACTCTGGGAGGCTGGCCCAGCAACTGACACTCTGGGAGGCTGGCCCAGTAACTGAGGATCTGGGAGGCTGGCCCAGCAACTGACACTCTGGGAGGCTGGCCCGGCAACTGAGGATCTGGGAGGCTGGCCCAGCAACTGAGGATCTGGGAGGCTGGCCCAGCAACTGAGGATCTGGGAGGCTGGCCAGCAACTGACACTCTGGGAGACTGGCCCAGCAACTGACACTCTGGGAGGCTGGCCCAGCAACTGACACTCTGGGAGGCTGGCCCAGTAACTGAGGATCTGGGAGGCTGGCCCAGCAACTGACACTCTGGGAGGCTGGCCCGGCAACTGAGGATCTGGGAGGCTGGCCCAGCAACTGACACTCTGGGAGGCTGGCCCAGTAACTGAGGATCTGGGAGGCTGGCCCAGCAACAGACACTCTGGGAGGCTGGCCCAGTAACTGAGGATCTGGGAGGCTGGCCCAGCAACTGACACTCTGGGAGGCTGGCCCAGCAACTGACACTCTGGGAGGCTGGCCCAGTAACTGACACTCTGGGAGGCTGGCCCAGTAACTGAGGATCTGGGAGGCTGGCCCAGCAACTGACACTCTGGGAGGCTGGCCCAGCAACTGACACTCTGGGAGACTGGCCCAGCAACTGACACTCTGGGAGGCTGGCCCAGCAACTGACACTCTGGGAGGCTGGCCCAGTAACTGAGGATCTGGGAGGCTGGCCCAGCAACTGACACTCTGGGAGGCTGGCCCGGCAACTGAGGATCTGGGAGGCTGGCCCAGCAACTGAGGATCTGGGAGGCTGGCCCAGCAACTGAGGATCTGGGAGGCTGGCCAGCAACTGACACTCTGGGAGACTGGCCCAGCAACTGACACTCTGGGAGGCTGGCCCAGCAACTGACACTCTGGGAGGCTGGCCCAGTAACTGAGGATCTGGGAGGCTGGCCCAGCAACTGACACTCTGGGAGGCTGGCCCGGCAACTGAGGATCTGGGAGGCTGGCCCAGCAACTGACACTCTAGGAGGCTGGCCCAGCAACTGACACTCTAGGAGGCTGGCCCAGCAACTGACACTCTAGGAGGCTGGCCCAGCAACTGAGGATCTACGGGATCTTCAGCCCTCGAGGTCAGTATCCGAAATGAGCGGCGCACCTGTCAGGTGGCGTCACCATGATCAGCGCCATGTCCAGCTTGATGTGGTTGCGCCTAAACAGCAGAGGAATCTCTGACAGAAAGATCGGCGTGAAGTCGGCTCTGCCGTCTTGGATGGCCTTGCGGCAGTTCGAAGACGTGAACAATGAATTGCTGCGGAATATGCCTTCGTATTCGGGCTCGTTGTATCTGCATTGCAGAAATCAGATTAATATTAATTAATTAACATCTTAATATTGAAGCATTACTTTAGACTTAACATCAATATTTTATTAATACGAGCGTATAATCCTATAGCTTCAAAATATTATGAACATTTTCCTACACTGAATATCAAATCTTGTCACTCCCAATATCAGATCTTGTCAATCTGAATATCACATCTTGTCACTCCCAATATCAGATCTTGTCAATCTGAATATCACATCTTGTCACTCCCAATATTAGATCTTGTCAATCTGAATATCACATCTTGTCACTCCCAATATTAGATCTTGTCAATCTGAATATCACATCTTGTCACTCCCAATATCAGATCTTGTCAATCTGAATATCACATCTTGTCACTCCCAATATTAGATCTTGTCAATCTGAATATCACATCTTGTTACTCCCAATATCAGATCTTGTCAATCTGAATATCACATCTTGTCACTCCCAATATCAGATCTTGTCAATCTGAATATCACATCTTGTCACTCCCAATATCAGATCTTGTCAATCTGAATATCACATCTTGTCACTCCCAATATCAGATCTTGTCAATCTGAATATCACATCTTGTCACTCCCAATATCAGATCTTGTCAATCTGAATATAACATCTTGTCACTCCCAATATCAGATCTTGTCAATCTGAATATCACATCTTGTCACTCCCAATATCAGATCTTGTCAATCTGAATATCACATCTTGTCACTCCCAATATCAGATCTTGTCAATCTGAATATCACATCTTGTCACTCCCAATATCAGATCTTGTCAATCTGAATATCACATCTTGTCACTCCCAATATCAGATCTTGTCAATCTGAATATCACATCTTGTCACTCCCAATATCAGATCTTGTCAATCTGAATATCACATCTTGTCACTCCCAATATTAGATCTTGTCAATCTGAATATCACATCTTGTCACTCCCAATATTAGATCTTGTCAATCTGAATATCACATCTTGTCACTCCCAATATCAGATCTTGTCAATCTGAATATCACATCTTGTCACTCCCAATATTAGATCTTGTCAATCTGAATATCACATCTTGTCACTCCCAATATCAGATCTTGTCAATCTGAATATCACATCTTGTCACTCCCAATATTAGATCTTGTCAATCTGAATATCACATCTTGTCACTCCCAATATCAGATCTTGTCAATCTGAATATATCTTGTCACTCCCAATATTAGATCTTGTCAATCTGAATATCACATCTTGTCACTCTGAATATCGAATCTTGTCATTCTGACTATTAAAGCTTGTCACTCCCTATATCAAATCTTGTCACTCTGAATATCGAATCTTGTCGCTCCCAGTATCAGATCTTGTCACTCTGAGCATCAAATCTTGTCACTCCCAATATCAAATCTTGTCACTCCTGATATTAAATCTTGTCACTCTGAATATAAAATCTTGTCATTCTGAATATCCAATCTTGTCACTCTGAATATCAAATTTTGTCACTTTAGAATGAAAATAATAACCGTTAATATGTTTAAGCCATCAAAAAATGACTTCTAACAGGAAAGAAACTTACTTAGCCGGGCCTTCCGTGTGAATGTGCATCAACTTAATATCCTTGAGCTTCTTCTCCTGGGCAACATTAACCATATTATCAATCAGATGATTAGGCGTAGCAGCCCCACCGTGAATGAAAATATGCTGGGCGCTGTCCAGATGACGCTCGAACGCCTGCTGACCATTCAGCCATTCCGGATTGCGGCCAGGAATGGGGTGAAACGGCTCATGGTGGATTTCCCCGGATAAGTAGTAGGCTCGCTTCACAACAGCTAGTCGACAGGCTGCGATTGACGACGGCCTGACAGCTCGACAGGTTGCTGACAGCATTGTTGTAACTGTAAATATGATTCATAAATTGTAATTAATAGATACGATCGAATTATTCAAACTGTTTCATAAACACTCATAGAATCTAATTTTAACCTAGTTTAATACTATCAGATAAAGTACTGGTTTTACATACAATACAATTAGATACGGTACTGGTTTCACTTATAATACAATTAGTGACAGTATTGATTTCACATAGAACATAATTAGATACAATAAACTGGTTTCACATACGAGGGGTGACCCAGAAGTCGGTGCACTTTCTTCACTACAGCCTTTTCTGACCGATCAGAAATAATCTGTGTAGGCCTGGTATTAACTGATTAACATACGATTTCTTTGTTGAACAGTTTTTGATGTTTTTCCAACAAAAAAAAATTTACCCTATGTTATTGTTTAAATTGCCGTTGCGTGTTAATGTCCAAAATGACATTAACACGCATCCCAAGCGCGTGTTATTGTCACAAAAAGTGCATAGCAATGTTTCTACTGCACTATTTTTGAGTGTTAATGGATAAATAATCAGCGGTCCCAGTGCGTGACAACGATTGTCTGGCGAGCGCCGCTAAGAACAGAAGTGTGCAGCGCACCCAGTGGTGACTATGTGGAGAAGCCTCACGACAATGTTGATTAACTTTTGATTGTTCTTTCGTCAGCTTTCATGTTGCGGATGTTTTGTTGATTCGTTGAACGTTTCGTTGTTTCGTGCATCAGGTACTAAGCTTTGGTCTATGGCAATTTGTAAAAGTAGCACAGGGGGTGGGGCAGAAAAGTGCTCATATCTCAAGAATGCTAGCAGATACAGAAATAAACAGAAAGTCATTTTAACGGGCAGATAATTCTCTTTTCAACTGCAACAGACTTAATATTTCTGATCGGTCAGAAAAGGCTGTAGTGAAGAAAGTGCACCGACTTTTGGGACACCTCTCGTAGAATACAATTAAATACAATAAACTGGTTTCACATAGAATACAATTAAATACAGTAAACTGTATCTAATGACACTCTGGGAGGCTGGCCCAGCAACAATTAGACTGGTTTCACATAGAATACAATTAGATACAGTAAAAACTGGTTCCACATAGAATAAAATTAGATACAGTAAATTGGTTTTACATAGAATATAATTAGATACAATAAACTGGTTTCACATAGAATACAATTAGATACAATAAACTGGTTTCACGTAGAATAAAATTAGATACAATAAACTGGTTTCACATGGAATACAATTAGATACAATAAACTGGTTTCACATAGAATACACAATAAACTGGTTTCATATAGAATACAATTAGATGCAATAAACTGGTTTCACATAGAATACACAATAAACTGGTTTCACATAGAATACACAATAAACTGGTTTCACATAGAATACAATTAGATACAATAAACTGGTTTCACATAGAATTAGAGAATTATTAGATACAGCAATTACAATTATTTTTGTAAACAGGATTAAGAGTCAGCATCAATACAAGTGAGCTGCTAGCAAAAAGTCTACTTACCAATTTTCCAATCTAAGACAGGGTTAAGACTAATCTAAAATAGTAAGAAAACTAAAGATTAGTTGAATGCTTATCCTCAATGCTTTATAATATCTTTATTTATGGTCTATTCAGAAAATTATCTAACATCAGTTCTCAGTAGTTGAACATGAAAAATATATTTTGATTACATCATGGAAAATAGTTAAAGTTACATTTTTATACAGAGAATTCAATCAATTAAATAAAATATTGATTTTGAAAATTAATCCAATGTGCAATACAAAAGGATAAAAAGATGGTAAAATAGCTTACCAATTTGTATGCACTATGCCAGTCTATGCAGGAAGGCAAATCTGAAATTGTAAAAAACTAAATCCTTGAAAATTTCATGCATATTTTCTTGTTGAAAATTAAAAAATCTTTTCTATTCACAGTGGTTGGTGTTCATTCAGAAAATAAGTTAACATCAGTTCTCAGTAGTTGAACATGGAAAAATAAGTTGTTTACATCATAAGAAACAATTAAAATATGTCATTATAATTGGATGCACATGACATTTAATATATAGCCCAATTCACTTTAGCAGTCCTCGAACAATAGGCATGTATCTTTTTGTCAAATGAAATGTACCCAGACCAAATGCCAACCTTACCCCTCCAAGTTTGTAGGAATCAATGCCCCAAATCCATGTTCCATAAACTTGAGTTTTAATTCTCTATTTCTCCTAAAGCCTAAAAGCTCCCATCCTTAATTCCCTCCCTCATTTGAACTACAAGCCTACAACCCCTAACACTCTTGACTCTTCAAATGCAAACTTCTTAGTCCTTAATTTTCTAATTCCTTTCCTTCATGTGTGAGCCTTATTGAGCTACCACAGCAAATTGACTATTTGGTTTGGTATTTAGATTGTCAACTTTCCAATTCTGATTTGAACTAAAAAGTTGTCCTATCTGTATTATATACTTCACAAAACATGGTTATGCATACATAACTATATATATTAAATGCACAAAATATTGTATTTACCTTTGCTTTAGAGTCCAGACTTCACACTAAGCACATCAAGCTTTAATTACTAGAAAATATCTGAAAAAACATTGGAATATTTGAAGATTTTATTAAATTTCTTTAGTAACAAAAAATAATAAAAATAATAAAATATCAAATTTTAAACAAAGTTATAGTTGCCAAAAATTTTCAGTCATTTAAAATTAGAATCATGAGATATTTCATGAGTTGAACATGGAAAATTGCATCATTTTTGAGTTGAAATCCTTTTTTATTAGGCCTAACCTAATTAACAATGCAATAATAAAAACTAAAAGCCTATTGTAAAACAAAATTATCATATGAAACATTAAAAAAGCATCATATCAACAATAAAAGAAGCATCATGTTGAAAATAAAAGAAAAATTATCATAAAAGTATGCATATATTTGGTATATATATTATACCAAAGGAAAATTTTAATAAAAAGACCTAGGTTTTTTATAAATAACTTTGCACTGCAATTACATATAGTGTCTGTCAAAAGTTCTAGAACCCTTGCTACGATGTCTTCTAGCGGACATAATTTCAGTCCATTTTAATTTTAACTTGATTCAAATGAAAGCTGCAGATCTCAGCTCCATGATATGGTCAAGAAAAAGTTTATTCGAAGGAGCGCGTGTGAACAGGCCAGTGTTATGTACATAAAAGTTAGAGAAAAAAGTGAGGAAAAGACAAACAAGCAATTGTCTATGGTTGCTGAGTCTATGGAGCAAACACACATGAGAAAGAATCAGTTTGCGCGCAGTGTTTAGCCTGGCTAACATTAGTCTATGGCCAAAACTTGTGTTGAAATCAACAGGCTCTTATGGATTCTTGTGCAGTCAGCTGTCATGGGAGAGTCAATTGCCTATTTGTCTTTTCCTCACTTTTTTCTCTAACCTTTATGTACATAACACTGGCCTGTTCACATGCGCTCCTTCAAATAAACTTTTTCTTGACCATATCATGGAGCTGAGATCCGCAGCTTTCATTTGAATCAAGTTACAATTGAAACAGACTGAAATTATGTCCATTAGAAGACATTGTAGCAAGGGTTCCGGAACTTTTGATGGACAGTATGGAATAAAAAACAAGTATAAACTAGCTAGAAACAAGAAATACTTTGTCAATGTTAGACAAAATGCTTTAAAAATACTTATTGAGCTTTTTTGAAATGACAATAAACTAGGCCAATGTTATCTTCATTATATAAATGGCCTTTAGTTTAAATATAATTGCAGTGTTCACAAAAGTTTTTATACTTTAAAGTCAATATAAAATGCAAACCAAATAAATAATAAACTTTTTTTACTTAAAGCTACATTGCTTTTCGGACATTTAATAGGCCCTAGCCAATTAAGCTAAATGAACATTTTTTTTAATTTTTTATAAATCTTTTTAGAGAAACTTAGTTAAATTTTTGAAATAATTCTTATATATTTTAATTTTCAATAGGCCTAGGTTAGGGCCTAGCCTTGTTGCTCCTAGCCAAGAAACAAATTTTAATAGGCCTATACTAAATTGTTTACTATAAGAGGAAAAAGGGAATTAAAAGCATTAAGCCATTAGGCCTAGTTACAATAAAAAAGCAAAATGTTTTTCTAAAGTCCCTCTATGAATTTTAGGCCTATCATGTTATAGGACAAACTTTTTAGGTATTGCTAGGCCTATAAAGCTTTTGGCTAGGCCTATTCTGGTTTTGGCTATATTGGGACCTAGATTTATTTTTATGAATAGAAAAAAGAAAAAGGCTAAAATGAAACATTAGCCATAACCATAAGGCATACTGCATAGAAATTAGTTGAATAAAAAAGTTACATCAAAAAGATTAATAAAAGGTTAAAAAAACTTTTGGGAAAAAATAACAATAGTGAGTAGTCCATACTGATACTGTGATAGTAATAGTCTGATACTGCCTAATATTAGGCTATAACTATAAGTTTACTGTATTGGGGATCACATAAGACTGTCTAAATGAAGGTTAGAAGTTCTAAATAATACTTCTAAGTAATACTTCTAAGTAATAAGCCAAAAAGGTTTGGCTTATTACTTAGAAGTTTAAGTAAAACAAGCAAGCGAATCATGAGACATGACGCATCCAGAAAACAACATGTTATTACACGGTAGATTAACGAAGTACCATATGAACGGAAAATCGGAAAACCCTAACAAAAAAGCTAAAGCACGAGAAGAATGCGTGGCTTTTGACCTTGAAACGCAATAAAACCCGGAGTTATTATTAAATATTAAAACAAGTTGTTTTATAAAACTGTTACACTTTTTATTTTGTTCTGTATATATTAAACTTTTAAAGCAAATAAAACACATGTTTTAAAAACCAGCATTTTTATTGAACTTATATAGCGCGTTTAATGCATAGTCAACATTTTTGACTCGCAAAGTTTGACATATTTATAGTTTGATTTTTAATTTTAACCCTATTTTAATAAAGGAAAGCAGACAAGGATATGTGGCAAGCGGATATATTGTATTCAAATATCTAAGCGAAAATATGGATAAGGAGTCTTCTTAACGATAATGGGAGATTGTAACTCTTGCTTATAGGCATTTTAATGGTAAATAACTTTTCATGTTACCGGCTAATCAACCCTGAGTAATTATACTCAAAAAAGTAAAAAGTCACTGGGTAGCAAATTTATTGTTTTTGCTAGCTAGAAAAATGATGATAAAGAACAGCCGCTAGCAATCGACCTTAGTTATATATTGTACTTTTCAGATTATTAATTGTGGATTTCTATTTCTATGGGAATACCCATGTAAATTTTAATGTCATTTTGTTTTGTTTTAAATGTAAATGATTCCTTTTACTTTTAAAACATATTTAGATGATATGGCATCCCTCAAGCATGCAATTTATGTATAGACTAAGCTTTTCTGTAAAATAACAGTAATTTAACAAAGGGAAAGGAACAAAATTAGTTAGCCTACAAGCTACATAATTTCGAATGATATGTCTGATTGAATCTGCACTATGTAATTTGGATATTAAAATGCAAGCTCTAAAAACACAACAGTTTATTAAATTTAAAGCAGCTTTTGCATTTCTAAAAATTAATTTGACATATCAATATTAGTAATTTTTTTGAGTTTCCAATTTGAAACTTTCAGCTCAAATGCTTGCAAAAGGCCACTTTATCGCCATCCTACTAGCTAAGCTGTTTAGCTTCGTCACTAACTGTTCTGCCATCAGCTCAGCCTCAGCAACCAGTTGGTGTCCGTGGTCATCATGGAGTTGTCATGTCATCTCGGATAGCTCCACTGACTGTCTTCTCCTTAGACGTCGCAGCTGCTGCGGCCAACAGCTGTCACTGCGAGGTGCCCAGCTGGCCTGGTGTGACGGTAACAGTGCAGAAGCTGCATCAGGCCGAATTTCAAATGGCATCTGGTGCAGCTTCATCAGTTCTACCGCGGTAGATCTGTGGCCAGAGCAGCGATTCGGTTGTAAAGTCCGGCTAAACAGGTAGGTGGATTTGGAACATTTTTTTACTTAATTAACTTTGCTGATCTTTTAAGTAATAGTCTTTAAAAAGTGCATTGAGTTGCATGATAATCAATTGTTAAATAATATGTTAGAAAAATTTTTTAAAGGCGCAGATCTAAAATTTATTTATTGTATAAAAATTTACTTTGAAATTTGAGTCGAATCAGTTGCCTTCAAAATTATTAATCTACAAAAAAACAATTCATAGTAGCTTACAGTACAGATATCTTAACTTTGCAAGAAAAAGCAGCTTTCATATGCCCCATGACTTCTTGAACATATTGGTTGGAACTCCTGTGCAACCCACGTACAGCACTGGCGCGCTTGTAAGTGTTTAGGAGTCAGTGGAATGGGCAGGATTGCTTCAGCACTGGTTGTCGGACAATGTCGCTGAAGATGTTGCGCTGGGGTGCCCGAATATTGATATGTATTGTCCATGTAGCTCGTACTTTTAAACTCCTGGGCATCTCCCAACCAACTCTTTCATCCCAGTTCCAAGAAGCATCTGCAGTTTAAAAAGCCCGAGAACTACACGTCTCCGTCTGGATTGCAACACACTCGAGTGGCAGGCCAAGAGTGCAACTGCACCGTTGACAACGGGAGTGAGGCGTCAACAACAACTGCAGTCAATCACCGGCTGAAGAAAAGACGACCGCCAGTAACAGCGGTAGCCTGGGACCTGCTTATCGCTAGCGGATGCGCCAGCGTTGCAATTATTGGCGTAGGCGTTTGGTGCGTCGCCAGGTTTCGCCGAGTTCAGCTGCGAACGGAGAGACGGCGGATGACGGGTAGTAGCAGACGGCCTGGCATGGCGTGAGTGCACTTTATTCGCCTGATAGTTGCTATGGGCTTGCTTTGAGGCTGTATAGTTTTATGCGGTTGCTATGCGGTAGTAATTTAGTTGCTATGTTGTAGTAATTTAGTTGCTATGCTGTAAATTCTTGGTTGCTATGCGGTAGTTATTCGGTTGCTATGTAGTCATTTGGTTTCTATGCGGTAGTTACTTGGTTGCTATGCGGTAGTTATTCGGTTGCTATGTAGTTATCAAGGACTACTAGAACGAAGTGTTCCCAGTGGTCCTTGGTAGTTATTTGGTTGTTATGTGGTAGTTTCTTGGTTGCTATACTGCAATTACTGGGTTGCTATGCGGTAGTTACTTGCTTGCTATGCGGTAGTTACTTGGTTGCTATGCGGTAGTTACTTGCCTGCTATGTGGTAGTTACTTGGCTGCTATGTGGTAGTTACTTGGCTGCTATGTAGTAGTTATTTAGTTGCTATGCTGTAATTACTTGGTTGCTATGCGGTAGTTACTTGGTTGCTATGCTGTAATTACTTGGTTGCTATGCGGTAGTTACTTGGTTGCTATGCGGTAGTTACTTGATTGCTATGCGGTAGTTAACACATTTATAACAGCATTTTCGTTTTTTCAACTGGAAAACTCCAGCAGAACATCAACGAGATCCTTGGCAAATTTTAACTATCGCACCAACCTAGCGATATCAGCGACTCATGACACGCCTGGCCAGCAATTGATAGCCAATATTGAATGCTACGGCTTTCCCAGGCCGCCACCTTACTCGCTAACGGAGACAGTTGAGATGTGTCGCCTTGACAACAATGGAATTGACATACCTCCGCCATATACAGAATGCGAACTTCCAGATTACAGAGAATGTGAATAGATTTTACCGAACAGTGCCCCCTAGAACAGTGCCCCCTAGAACAGTGCCCCCTAGAACAGTGCCCCCTAGAACAGTGCCCCCTAGAACAGTGCCCAAAGAACAGTGCCCCCTAGAACAGTGCCCCCTAAACATTGCCCCCTAAACAGTTCCCCCTAAACAGAGCCCCATTTAACAACTCGTAATGAATAGCTGCCCTAGCTTTCAACTTGATTCTATCTCCATATACTTAGCCAATTTAGACGTATAAAATTATAATCTCAGACAGGCATTATAGGTAAGATGTATGTGTGATATTTTTTTTACTCTAAAATGATCCACTGTGACTGTTAAATTGTATTGCATTTCGGCATAACTTATTGTTACTCAGGGACTACTCAATTGAGTAGTCCCTGTTGGTACTTAATTTTTTTAGTAAGGATTATTTATTGTCATATAAAAGTATTCAGGTGCTTGACTATATAGGTATGCGCTTTTTAGGATTGTGAGATTCTAGCTTTTTTCGAATTTGATGTTCGTTGTACACATCATGTGTGCTCCCTAACAGCGGTGATATTTTGTACATGCAATTTTTAGACAATAACACGTTGCTCAATATGACTTTAATGAGTCAGTTTAAGATCGTAACTTTTTACATACGAGCGTATCTGTTACCAAGAAATCTCAATGCTATGCTATCAATGCTTTTTCCTCAGACTTTACTCAGTAATCAAATTTTATCTATCGCTTTTTATTAGCTGTTTGAGTTGTTTGCATCAAGCTAGTTAAAATAGTTTAAAATACAAAAAGCGTTTTTTACAATAGTTGTTTGATCTATTACGAAACCCATTTTACCCTCAACCTCCGCTGTGTGTCTAATTGTGGATCGCCGCTGCCCCACAGCCCCCCTCAACCCCCGCTGTGTGTCTAATTGTGGATCGCCGCTGCCCCACAGCCCCCCTCAACCCCCACTGTGTGTCTAATTGTGGATCGCCGCTGCCCCACAGCCCCCCTCAACCCCGCTGTGTGTCTAATTGTGGATCGCCGGTGGCCCAGCCCCCCCCCACTCAACGTTGGCCCAGCCCCCCTCTCAACCCCCCCCCACTGTGTGTCTAATTGTGGATCGCCGCTGCCTCAGCCCCCCTCTCAACCCCCCCCCCACTGTGTGTCTAATTGTGGTTCGCCGCTGCCTCAGCCCCCCTCTCAACCCCCCTGTGTGTCTAATTATGGATCGCCGCTGCCCCAGCCCCCCTCTCAACCCCCCTGTGTGTCTAATTATGGATCGCCGCTGCCCCAGCCCCCCTCTCACCCCCCTGTGGGTCTAATTGTGGATCGCCGCTGGCCGCTATAGACCCTACCAAATACTTGTAAAGAAACATTAAATATCTTACCTTACTTAAACGATTACTAAAACCATTTCTGATAAATCTCTCTACAAAACTAACTCCAAATTATAACAAAACAATAAAATTGAAATAATAGCTTTCTAATTCTTGGAAATAAAGAATGAGCAGCCATTTGGTGGCTGGGGCAGCAGCCGGCGTTTACACACCGCGTGATTCACTCGACGAAGAGTACAACGATGAAGGAGAACTTTATGACGATGCCGAGGATCCCGGCGAGGCTGACGAGGAGTACTACGATGAGGAATCGGAGAACTGGCAGCAGCAGCTGCTCCAACAGAAAGTCTACGTGGATTATCCGCACGAAAAAGAGGACGACAATGAGTACAGATTTGTGAGCAGTCGAATCGGCGATGACTTTGATGACGATGAGAATGTCGGTGGAGCATACGGATTAGGGGATGCTGGGATCGCACATCTGCCTCATCAGCAGAGCCTACCGCAGCGGCAGCGGCAGCGGCAGCAGCAACATCCTCGCTACCAAGCCATGGATTTGTCGCCAACCGGGGAGTTCAGTCATCGCCACGGAGTCGCAGCTGAACCTCTTCCAGTCTACGGTCTCCAGGACGAGACCGGACACCTTCAACAACCGGACGATGATGAGGCGGTGGCGGCTGACCAAGAGTTGGCTGGGGAGATTCGCTATCAGGCTGAGATGCAGCGGAGATTAGATCAGATGGCTAATCAGGTATGTGTTTGCTTGTGTACGAGGCTTAAGTCAGTTTAGACAGGTAGCATGACCTACATGTACTATTAACCAGGTAGGAAGCACAAGTAATCTGCCCCTTTAGTAACAGATATCAGTCTGTTTAAAGCAGGTAAATTAACTCTATGGTAACAGATATCAGTCTCTGTCTCGATATATTATCCTCTAAGCAACACAAATCAAGCCCTAGCAACACAGATAAACAAGGCCTTAGCAACAAAAGTATACAGGTAATCAATCTCTAAGCAACACAAGTACACAGGTAATCAACCCCTAAGCAACGCAAATTTACAGGTAATCAATCCCTTAGCAACACAAGTACATAGGTAATCAATCCCTAAGCAACACAAAGTACATAGGTAAGCAAACATTTGGGAACACGGGTAACCAACCAATCCAAGGAATAAATTCGAGTACGTTTTCCAACACCTGTAGCTCGTGAATGAGCTAGATGACGAAAAACAATCCTCATTTAGGTGGCCAAGCTTGACAAGCAGAGCGTCGGGCCCATCAGCGGCGCCAAAGCGAGCGGCGGCGGCGGCGGCGGCGGCGGCAGTGTCCCGCGCTTGGACCTGTTGCACATGGAGGAGGCCACAGCCTCTCAGCAGCATCTCTATCGCGACTCCCTCGACATCGACCTGCGCGACAACGACACCGAAGAGACTGACGACGACGAAGCTGGTCAGCATCATCCGAAGCCTCATCAACATCAGCATCAGCATCCATCGAAGCAGCAGCCGCAAGATCTTTCATCGAATCGTCGAGCCGAAATTGATCACGTGACCCGGCTGAGTCGCCAGCTCGGTGGCTTACAAATCGAGCCGGATTATTACGACAGCGGCAGGAACCCGCCCAGCGAGTCGATGGCCGCCGACACCACGGGAAGGTCGGCCGCCGCCGCCGCCGCCGCCAACGCGATGCCAACGGCTGAGGATTTGGAGTTTCTACGAAAGCTGAAACGCGACATGGTCTACGGTGGTCAGGCCGGGCCGCACCAGCAGCTGATGAGGAATGAAGGTTCACCGATTCAACCGGATTCATTGAGGCAGCCGCTGCCGCAGGTGAGGGAGATGAGTAGATAAAGACGAAGTGTTATACAGTGCACGAAATCCTTGAACTGAGAATTTTTTATATATTAACCTACTTCTACGGATCGCAATCTTGCAGTCTTCTCTAAATCTCAATCTACCTTTCATAGATCTCAATTCTACCTTTCATAGATCTCAATTCTACCTCTCATAGATCTCAAGTCTACCTCTCATAAATCTCAAGTCTACCTTTTATTAGATCTCTATACGATTCCGGAGACTCCAAGCTGACTTCTGTACATACATATTTGTAAATCTCATATTACGAGCTTATTCATGTAGACTTTAGTTTTAGGCTATTGATTACTAATCTATCAACATAATATATTTTGATTAATTCCTCCAGGTTCAGCAGCAGCAACCCATCAACAAGCAGAGCCAGGTAAAACAGAGACCAGCTGTCCAACAGAAACAGCCGCAGCCTCCCAGCCAACCGTTGGACAAAGACTTTGTCGAAGAGAACAAGAAGCTACCAACCAACAGGCTGCCAACCAAATCCTACGGTAAAATCTATCGCGAGAAACGAGAGAAGCCCAAACAGAAGAAGTCTGTTACTATGCAACAGCCGTTGCAACAGCAGAAGCAACAGCAGCATCTTGAGGACAGTCTAGAGGTAACTCAGCTGGATGATCAGTCGCCTCCGGAGCAGGTGTGGATGTCGCGCATGGCGGCCCTACAATCGGTTGGTAGTGGCGGCTCGCAGCAGAGAAAGTCGCAAGCGGCGGCCACTTCAAAGCAGACCAGCGCCGATCCGCGACTGCAGAAACTGCAGCAACAGCAGCAGCAGGAGGTACCGGCTGAGAATCAGGTAGAGACGCAAGTTTCTCTTCCAGCTTCTACGCGGCGCCCAGATCACGTGACATTCTCTAAGCTGACAGTTTTGTTGTTGAGTCACGTGATTGTTTAGATGCCCTGGCGCCCAGATCACGTGGCATTCTCTAAGCTAACAGTTTTTTGTTGAGTCACGTGATTGTTTAGATGCCCTGGCGCCCAGATCACGTGACATTCTCTAAGCTGACAGTTTTGTTGTTGAGTCACGTGATTGTTTAGATGCCGCGGTGCCCAGATCACGTGACATTCTTTCAGTTGGCAGTTTTGTTGTTGAGTCACGTGATTGTTTAGATGCCCTGGCGCCCAGATCACGTGACATTCTCTAAGCTGACAGTTTTGTTTGGTCACGTGATTGTTTAGATACTGCGGCGCCCAGATCACGTGACTGAATAGCTACGCTACACGTACATGACTTAAAAATGGCGCCTGTCCTGTAAACTAACTAAGAAAGAGAAAACCCCTTCTGCGCATTTTCCAACCCCAGCGCCACTCGGTTCCTGCCGACCGGATGCTGCACGGAGCAGATGCAGCGGCACTGGCCAGAGCCGAGGCCTATTGGCCTTATCAGCAGGCGCATTACGTCACAGCCTACGATATCAATGGCCAGCCGGTCACCGTGCCAGTGGCCGGGCCACCGCCACCTCCGCCGCCGCCACCGCCTCAGGCATTCGTATATCCCTACCAGCCTTATCCGGTGTACGGCGTGCCGCCAGTGCAGATGCCTCCGCAGCCGCAGCAGCAGCAGCACACGATGCCGCAGGTAGCTAATATCTTTGTTATCAAAGTATTAGCATTTTATCAGCAAAACCAGTCACTGTTCATTATTTTATCCCTCCTTTATTACATAATTTCTCTGGGCTCTGACTTTACAATTTAATTACCGATGGATTTCTTATCTTCTATTATCTCTCCGATCTCGCAAAAGTTATCAAAATCAACCTCTTTTATTATCAGAAACCCTGGCCCATTAGATGTCGCAATCTCAATTAATCTCAATTATCTCAATTAATAATAATAGTGCTCAAATAATAGGGCCTACCCCACTGTCATATTCGCTCGTATTCAAGCTAGAACCTTGCGCTAGAAGCTATAGAAGCTGACTACAATTGCGTTTTAGTTCTTGCAATCACAACTTAGTACAGCATCCATTGACGGTACACTCAAAAGCACACTCAACAGCACACTTTAAAGCACACTCAACAGCACACTTTAAAGCACACTCAACAGCACACTCAACAGCAGACTTAACACCACAATCAACAGCACACTCAACAGCACACTCAACAGCAGACTTAACAGCACACTCAACAGCACACTCAACAGCACACTCAACAGCACACTCAACAGCACACTCAACAGCACACTCAACAGCACACTCAACAGCACACTCAACAGCACACTCAACAGCACACTCAACAGCACACTCAACAGCACACTCAACAGCACACTCAACAGCACACTCAACAGCACACTCAACAGCACACTCAACAGCACACTCAACAGCACACTCAACAGCACACTCAACAGCACACTCAACAGCACACTCAACAGCACACTCAACAGCACACTCAACAGCACACTCAACAGCACACTTTAAAGCACACTCAACAGCACACTCAACAGCACACTCAACAGCACACTCAACAGCACACTCAACAGCACACTCAACAGCACACTCAACAGCACACTTTAAAGCACACTCAACAGCACACTCAACAGCACACTCAACAGCACACTCAACAGCAGACTTAACAGCACACTCAACAGCACACTCAACAGCACACTCAACAGCACACTCAACAGCACACTCAACAGCACACTCAACAGCACACTCAACAGCACACTCAACAGCAGACTTAACAGCACACTCAACAGCACACTCAACAGCACACTCAACAGCACACTCAACAGCACACTCAACAGCACACTCAACAGCACACTCAACAGCACACTCAACAGCACACTCAACAGCACACTCAACAGCACACTTTAAAGCACACTCAACAGCACACTCAACAGCACACTCAACAGCACACTCAACAGCACACTCAACAGCACACTCAACAGCACACTCAACAGCACACTCAACAGCACACGCACAGGGCATGCAGCTTTCTCATTATCTGGGAATACTAACGGTAATACGTACAAACTTACGTGGTGTTTTTACTTTTCACAAACAGCAGCAACAGCCACAGCAGCAGCAGCAGATCTCGTATCGCCAGTCGCCCAGACATGGACAAGCTGGTCTCAACCAGTCCTTCGATGCCGCCGCGGCAGCCGCGGCTTCTCCCCGCGTGGTGATTGACGAGTCCACTCTGAACCGGCAGTTCAAGTACACGGGCACTCGGCTGGCCGGCTCCATGTCGCGCTCGCCGCCGGGAAAGTACAATCAACCGCTGCCGCCGATCTCCGGACCCGGGGCTGGAGCTAAGAAAATTGACAGCAGAGAATTGGACAAGGTGATTTTGAAGGCTCGTGTTAGTTGCCCGATCGCACTTCCGTTTGCTGTTGATTGAACTGTTATTAAAACCTGTAGCTTTAATTCTAATTGGTGAAAATATCTACAACAATCATGCTCTCTCCAGTTCAAATTCATTTTAACCCACTCCATCCTATTTTAAACTAACCCACTTCAATATAATCCGATCCACTCCAATCCAGTTTAATCCAGTCCAATCCAGTTTAATCCAGTCCATTTCAATTTAATCCAATCCACTCCAATTTAATCCAATCCACTCCAATATAAACCAATCCACTCCAATTTAATCCAATCCACTCCAATATAAACCAAACCACTCCAATACAATCCAGTCCAATCAAATACAATCTCATCTAATCCAAACACTCAAATTTAATCCAACCCAATCTAATCGAATCCACTCCAATTTAATCCTATCCACTCCAATCCATTCCAATTTTATCCACTCCAATTTAATCCCATCCACTCCAATTTAATACAATCCACACTACTTAAAGCTACGCTCATACTCCGATCAAATCCTGTCGAACCCTGTCTAACCCTAATAGCTAATACAATCCAGTTCATTCTAATCCGGTCCAGTTAAAACAATCTACCACGCACACGACTACGAGCTAATAGTACGCAAGAAATACTGGAACACCAAAAGCAAAAAATAACACAATTATGTTAACTGTTAACAACGCTACTTAAGCACTAAACTTGTGTGCGCCACTCTGTGTTTTAACTTAGCTAACCAAGACGATCATAGCAGCTTCATCTGGAGACTCCAACAGAGACAAAAGCGCGGCTACATCAAAAACTGTCAACACAACAGCAACTGCAACTGCGGCAACCAACTCAACTATTGCCGAAGATCGAACAGTGACAGAGTTGCAGTTTGATGCGAGCAACACCGATTTTTCGGCTACTGATTATAGTAATTCAGAGGTATAAATAATAATTTCCTAGTGATACTATTAACCAACCTAAATGATAACACTAATTATCATTTTGTAAAAGGCAAAGATACTTTATTTTGCTTAATATTCGTAACTGAATATTGCATGCTTAATTATTGTGCTTGATATTCCTAATGGAATATTCCACGCTTAATTGTGCCAGGTATTTTCCATTTGTAATGGAATATTCCACGCTTGTTAAATTCATTACGCTCTCCTTAAATTTCGAATCACATATCTTTTACTTGGCTACTGTTGTAAGTAGCCAAATTAGCACGGAAATGATTATCGAAACCGTTTTCTTAATATTTGAATTTGAAATGAATCTACGACAGGAGGTCGGCGGTTATTCAACCAAGTTCCAGCAGGCCGCCACGTCGCCAGGCTACACTCCATACAACGTGAGCGACTTTCAGAACCTTAAATCGGTTGCAACTCTGGGCGGCCTCGGTCACGATAAAGAGAACGACGGGTACAGAATTTCGGTGAGTCGGTTAGGATGCTTTGACTTTTAGCCGAACAGAGATTCCAATTAGATTGGCACCGATTGTTAGCTAAGGTTCTTTATTCCATGAATATTCTATTTGGAATAAAGTGGGTTGTAGCCTAGTGGTCAGAGCGTCGGACTCACGACTTGAAGGTTGGGGGTTCGATTCCCGCTGAAACAATTTGTGTCCTTGCGCAAGACACTTAACTCTGCATTGCTTCAGTTCACCCAGCTGTAAAATGGGTGCCAGCATTAGCTGGGGTAATTGAGGGTGTGTGTGGCGATCCCCCCCAGTCCTTGGACTGAACAGCCGTACGCAGCCTTCAGATGTGCCGCGCAATAGCTGCGGCTGAGCTGTCGGGTGCACATCTGGCCATTAGGGCAGGTGTAATAAAAAAATTCATGTAAATATATCCGGTCAAGATTGTAATTTGACTATATCATTACATTCTCACCCGCCACTCGAACAATCCTGTGCAGCACCAGCTCTACAAGAAAAAGCAGCAATACGCTAAAGCTATCAACGAACGGAACAAGGCTACGTTGGGGACTGAAAAGACTCAGCAACCGCAGCAGCAACAGAAGCAGCAGCAGCAGCAAGCATCTTCCACACCGTCAGAGGCTGAAAAGCAACCAGCAGTGAAACATGCAGAAGTGAGCGGTGAAAAGCAGCAGCAGCAGCAGCAGCAGCAGCAGCAGCAGAGAAGCCAGATTCGACCCGAAGTCGACCTGAAAACCGGGCAAACTTTAAGCGAAGTCGAACTTCAAGCCAAACGCGAAGCTCAAGAGAAGAGAAGTAGGGTGAGTTTCATTAAAACAAATTGGGCGAAGAACGTGGTGGAATCTTCAAAGGATGATTTAATTTAGTCTCACATTCTACTTGAGCAGCCATTGGATTATGCTACACAACTCTAGCATAGCATTATCAGCAATCGATTTAGTCCAGCTGATCAATTTCCCCACCGCATTTAACCCGAAATTAGATGAAGGCCTATTCGAAGAATCTGCAGCAGAAGAAGCCGGTTGGAAAACCTGCGGCCCAGCAAAAGCAGCAACCGAAGCAGCAACAACAGCAACCTGGTCAAAAAGCATCCGTTGATGTTAACAAGGTAAATTAGCTTGAAAATCAATCACTGTGCTATTTATTTAGCATTTTTGCCTTCATCTAAAATTTGTGCCGATATGTCGAGTAAGACAGTTTTGTCGGACAGCTTTTTTAACATCGTTAGCTAATGCACGCATCTCGCTAATAACCCATCCCAGCTTCTTCACGATCCGGAGCTTGATAGACAGATGCAGCGGCACCTGGAGGATAAGAAGCGCTCAGATTCTATTCGACAACAGGTGGCAGCAACGTAAATGTGCATGAGCGTTGATGTCTATGTTTATTTACCTGGAAAGGGAACAGGCGCACAATTACTGTGTTATTATCGTCTCGAACTGTTTCATTAGATGACTTGATTTTTTTCCAAGTACATAGTATTTTGTTAATTATTTAATTTTTTCATATTACTTCGCTCACAATCTGCCGAGTTCAGGCACAGCCGCTATTAAATCACAGATTATGATTCATAAATACAATCAGAATCAAGTAGGATACGAACCCGCGACCTTCACTCAAATTTGACGGAAACGGGGCACACGCTTTACCAATCGACTACGCCGACCCCCGTAGATTGAAACGTACTAATTGCCATTTTAAGCATCTCCAAGTGTTCCATTTTGAAGGTCAAGGTGCATGACGCAACTTATTGATAGCATCGAAATTTAAAAAATGCTGAGCCGGTACCTGCACTGTTTGCTGACACTGACTTAGACATTGTTATACTGGTATTATTTCCTAGAAAAGACAAAAACCCGCCCACCCTTCTTTCATAGCCTTCGATTGTTATTATTATTATATTTTCTATTCCTTTCTCTATAATAAAAGCACTGATTTCACGTAAAAATAACAGCAGGTGTTGTACAGAATAATTTATTTATAATGCTGATTTCCTAGCTGCTGAAGAACAATATCACTTCTTTCCTTTTCACATTACCAGTAAATGTTTTCCTGTCTCCTTTGTAATACACTTATTTAAACAATATAATTGACTGTCCTGAGCGTTGTGTGGTCGACGGAGACCCTCAGTTGTGGAGACGCTTACTGAGCTTTTCAATCCTTACAAAGTTATGTATAAGTTTTGTAAAAAAATCGCTTAGCGCTTTTAAAGCCGATTTGTTTTTTCTTTATTTTCTACTATTAATACGAGGTATTGCTAAACAAATGCGTAGACTGTGGCGTACGCATAGAATCTTATTGACTTTGTCCGAGATGAGGAAACGATTAGGAGAGAGGGTGCAGAGGGAAGAGAGGGGAAAGATAAGAGAGAGGGTAAAGAGGGGAGAGATAGAAGAAAGGGAAGAGAGGGGAAAGGGGAGAGAAGTTAGAGAGGGGAGAGAGAGTTAAGGGGAGAGGGCCAGAGAGAGAGTAAAGTTGGGAAGAGGGTAAAGAGGGGAGAGGGGGCGTCAGAGTCTGCACTGCACTAAGAGAAAGAAGATGAGAGACAGGAAACCGAAAGCAATCCATTTACTGGAAATTATGTAGGTGAGGTAGGTCAGAGAGACCATGCAAGCTGCCATCGAGCTCCAGCTGCACTGTGCAAACAGGAGCGCCAATGATGATGATGACGCAATGGATTTACAACTGAGTAAATAAATGCCTGTCGTATTGCATTTCCTAATCTATAGCACACATCAATCACTACGTCATCACATCAATCTGTTGCTCTGTGAGGGTTAATCATATTTACAATCGTTTCTGCCAAACTATATATACACTTTAGTCTCATTTCCGTCATTCAACAACATCGTGCAGCTAACAAATTTTTCTTTGGAAGTTTAATTAAATGGCAGAAAAATCTTTCCTGCAAAGTTATTTAGAATAACTAGGTGATACACTTTTTAATGAAATTCCCAGATTATAATTAATAAACTTAAGTTCGCAGTTTCGTTGGCTCTGGACTTTGACAACTGCGTCAAATAAGGTTGGCTTGGGGGCGTTCGCGTACGCCAATGATGCTTTGCCTGAAAATTCTTGTTTAACACAACTTTTGTATTTGGCTTTTGGGTCTGGTCAGCAAGTCTTTTAGTAGCATTGAATCAATCAAAGCCCTTTAAAATAGGTTCGAGAGAGAAACGCGCAACCAAAGCCTGTTCATCAGGCGCTTTCACAAAACCTAAACTTCACTAGACCTAAACTACACAAGACCTAAACTTTACTAGACCTAAACTACACAAGACCGAAACTACACAAAACCTAAACTTCACTAGACCTAAACTACACAAGACCTAAACTTTACTAGACCTAAACTACACAAGACCGAAACTACACAAAACCTAAACTTTCCCGGTGCAAAAAGCTGCGTCTAGCGGACGTCTTTCGGACCATGTTGGGTCCTCAAAGGGGTCGCGTCAGCTTTGGGAAAAAAACACGAATTTTCACCTTAAACCACTGCAAAAGGTCAGATTGCAATTACTAAATGGTTAGAAAGTTTGTTAATGATGAACTTTTGTGGGTCCGTTTTTAGTCTGATTTCGTCCGTTTAGATCCGACCTAATTTTTTTAATTACTTTCGATCGCTGCATCAGTGCTTATAATTTGTCAAGATTTCGCTTAGTTTAAGATTTATTTCTGAATATTAAACACATATTGTAATCACTTAGATAGTCTGTTTTAAACTGACATGTACCCCCAAAAATGACCTTTTTCATTTCTATAGCTAATTTTGCTACTTACAACAGTAGAGCAGGTAGTAAAATGTGTTTTTAAAATAAGTTAAGCGCCTAAGAAAGCAGATTGGAGTTGCAATTGCAACTGCAAATTTTCTAAATTTGAGTTTGGTTAATTTTCCGGAATTCAGTAGAAATTTTATAGGTTCTTTGTTGTCAGTATTGAATGAATTGAATTTGACAAACCATTACCTCTTTTGTTGTCAGTATTGAATGATTTGAATTTGACAAACCATTACCTCTTTTGTTGTCAGTATTGAATGATTTGAATTTGACAAACCATTACCTCTTTTGTTGTCAGTATTGAATGATTTGAATTTGACAAACCATTACCTCTTTTGTTGTCAGTATTGAATGATTTGAATTTGACAAACCATTACCTCTTTTGTTGTCAGTATTGAATGATTTGAATTTGACAAACCATTACCTCTTTTGTTGTCAGTATTGAATGATTTGAATTTGACAAACCATTACCTCTTTTGTTGTCAGTATTGAATGAATTGAATTTGACAAACCATTACCTCTTTTGTTGTCAGTATTGAATGAATTGAATTTGACAAACCATTACCTCTTTTGTTGTCAGTATTGAATGAATTGAATTTGACAAACCATTACCTCTTTTGTTGTCAGTATTGAATGAATTGAATTTGACAAACCATTACCTCTTTTGTTGTCAGTATTGAATGAATTGAATTTGACAAACCATTACCTCTTTTGTTGTCAGTATTGAATGAATTGAATTTGACAAACCATTACCTCTTTTGTTTCAGTATTGGTCACATTTTTATATTAGCCCTAATTCAATATTAGGGCCTCAAGTAATCATGCTGTACGTACTACTGTTAGCAGCTGTGCAGCGACAATAAATGTTCTGAATTTACACTCATAATTAGGCGAGAATATACTGCAGTATTAGGTAAGGCTTTTATCAACAAATTTATCTTCTTTGAAGTGTGTTGGAAATTTGAAATCAATTGGTTAACTTTGTAAGAACTCCATATATTTATTGAAGAACGAGTTGGGACTCATGAATTAGCTCTATATTTTCAAAGAATTTTTAGACAATGAGACAGTGGGAGACAGCAGGAGAAGACAGTGGGAGACAGCAGAGAAGACAGTGAGAGACAGCAGAAGACAGTGAGAGACAGCAGAGAAGACAGTGAGAGACAGCAGGAGAAGACAGTAGGAGACAGCAGAGAAGACAGTGAGAGACAGCAGAGAAGACAGTGAGAGACAGCAGGAGAAGACAGTAGGAGACAGCAGAGAAGACAGTGAGAGACAGCAGAAGACAGTGAGAGACAGCAGAGAAGACAGTGAGAGACAGCAGGAGAAGACAGTAGGAGACAGCAGAGAAGACAGTGAGAGACAGCAGAGAAGACAGTGAGAGACAGCAGGAGAAGACAGTAGGAGACAGCAGAGAAGACAGTGAGAGACAGCAGGAGAAGACAGTAGGAGACAGCAGAGAAGACAGTGAGAGACAGCAGAAGACAGTGAGAGACAGCAGAGAAGACAGTGAGAGACAGCAGGAGAAGACAGTAGGAGACAGCAGAGAAGACAGTGAGAGACAGCAGGAGAAGACAGTAGGAGACAGCAGAGAAGACAGTGAGAGACAGCAGAGAAGACAGTGAGAGACAGCAGGAGAAGACAGTAGGAGACAGCAGAGAAGACAGTGAGAGACAGCAGGAGACAGTGAGAGACAGCAGGAGAAGACAGTAGGAGACAGCAGAGAAGACAGTGAGAGACAGCAGAAGACAGTGAGAGACAGCAGAGAAGACAGTGAGAGACAGCAGGAGAAGACAGTAGGAGACAGCAGAGAAGACAGTGAGAGACAGCAGAAGACAGTGAGAGACAGCAGGAGAAGACAGTAGGAGACAGCAGAGAAGACAGTGAGAGACAGCAGGAGAAGACAGTGAGAGACAGCAGAAGACAGTGAGAGACATCAGAGAAGACAGTGAGAGACAGCAGGAGAAGACAGTAGGAGACAGCAGAGAAGACAGTGAGAGACAGCAGAGAAGACAGTGAGAGACAGCAGAGAAGAGTCAAAGACTGAGAGAGGACAGAGAAGAGACTGAGAGAGGACAGGGAGAAGATTATGAGTCAGAATCAGAAACAAGTCAGAGATGACCAAGCCATTTAGAGGTTTCAAATCAAACAGTTTCTAAGTCCAGACCCGACTGCTGGACTTTATAAGGCCCAGGCACAGGAAAGCAATACTGAATTTCCTAAAGACAGGGGGGCCGAATGCCGGAGACTGCCGAACCCTTGCTATAGACCCCAGAGGAGTCTCTTTGTTCTATATAAAATATGGCCTGCCCGCATGAAAAATCAACACAAAAGGTTCTTCCCCCAATGTCCCGATACGTGGGACTGAAGGTTTTTTTCTACTTTACTTTACCAGTCTATATTGTATATGAGCATGGATATGGAGATGATGGTTCTCACAGAATTGAAACCCTGTATCTCTTTACTTCTTCGAAAAAAATCAAACTAACGTTCACGTTTATATTCCCTTGGTTTATTTCAAGCAATATTTTATTGCCTCTGCTTTTTTGTACTTCTTTTCATATGTCCTCTCTGCTTCTATTAGCTATTCCTCTCACTCCCTTCCAAACCTGTCTACTCTCCCTCTCTCCCTTTTTTCACTATGTCCTTCCCTCTACCTTTTATTTTCTAATGTCTCCTCTCTCTCCCTCTGTTTTCTCGAGTTTTGTCTGTTTCTCTGCTTTCTACATATTAACTGCTCCATGTAGTCACCAGGCGAAAGAATAGATAAAAATCAGGCAAAATTTACATGCATATAGTTTCTGTCCCGATTGAGTTATGAAGTTGAGACTCCATGCTTAGACAGAGAGCATGTCAAGGCGCAGTTTAGTTAAGTTTGAAATGCGAAGCAAAAAAATTAAAGGGAAGGAAAGAGCGGAGGGGGGCTAGTTTGGGTTGGGTTGGGTAGTTGTTGCCCCAACGGACTTACTTTGAACTTACTGAAAAGTTAGTTCAGTTATTCGATCGACTAGTTCTCAACACTAGTTCTCTTAAATTGAATTAATTTTACAGTCGTTAATTCTAAAATTATTGACAAAAACTCGATAAAAATGACAATAAATGAACTAACTTTGCTTTCAGAAAAAAAGCTTTTGAGGGCGCGCTGATTGAGTTCGACTTCGATCTATCTGTAGTGTGATTTGGGAATTTTAGTTGGCCTCTCTATTCAGGGATTGGCGCAGCAAAGGAGCGACAGGCGACCCCAGAAAATGCAAGGGAATACGAAAGTAGTATATTTTTGATACTGTACAGGCCCACTCCCTCCACTCCCCAAGGGATTCGAATTTCCGGCTGCGCCAAGTATGTTGTTACATTTCTGTTCCATTGGTGAAAGCAGTGAACTGAACTACAATCTAGATTAAAAGTCATATGGTAGTTTACTTTATGGGAGACTGAGTTGGACAGAAAAGGAACCACTTCAAAGGCTTCTTTGGATACTGATAGCAAACAAGCGGGCAGTGTTGGTAGGGAAGTATGTACATGTATCAATTTCATTTCGAACTGAATTGCGAGGGATGTTGTGTGTAAAGAAGCAAATGAAAGCCTCTCGAGCCTCTCCTTCCGATATTTTTATACCAGCTGCCTCCTGTCTAGTCACTCATACCCTCAATAACAAAGAGCTTTTTCGAGCCTCTTCGTTTGATCCAGGGTTCACATACCAATGTATAGAATAGGTCCTACGATTTTTATAAGCTACAGCTATAAATATTGATTTTGTTACAAAGGCATTCAACGAAGCAGTGGGAAAAGCAGAGCAAAGAAAAGCAGTCTGGCGTTCTCGAGGTTTCAGTCTGTCTGTGTATCTATATTGCCAGTTCACCACAGTGGCATAAGCGACTTCTTATTTTTTTCGGCAGACGCATGCGAGGCGGAGTCAAGAAATCATAGCAGCTGATTAATGTCACAACAGCTGTGGGAAACTATATTCGCTTCAGTTTGTTAAGCAATACACCTGTCTATTTAATTGAAAATCGAGCTATGAGCAGTTGGAGTAGGTGCTGTTCCTGTAGGTACAAGCAATCTTACTGGCATACAGTGGATTCGATAGGTGTGCACCGCAGATATACAAGAAAAAGTAATCCACTTGTTCACTCTGTTCCGGTCAAGGGAATAACAAGCCAGTGATTTCCCTTTCGAGGGAAAAGAAAACACTTTTTCTGAGGCAGACCAGCAATAACTTCGCGACTTTCTCGATAAAAACCAATGCCGAGTAAGGACGAAGAGTATGGGTAGCTGTACAAGTCTTTGTAAAAATTCAATACGACACCTGAAACAACAGAACCAGATATACATGTGATGCGCACTATTTTACTGTCTATTACACAACAATTGTCCGGCGTCTTTACAGAATATTTAACTGAGACGGTAGGGCTACTAGTAAGCAAATCACGGAGAGAAAGCATTTGATTAAGCAAGTGAGACGAAATGAATCTTGTTACACGCAGATAGATAGATAGATAGATAGATAGATAGATAGATAGATAGATAGATAGATAGATAGATAGATAGATGGATAGATAGATAGATAGATGGATAGATAGATAGATAGATAGATAGATAGATAGATAGATAGATAGATAGATAGATAGATAGATGGATAGATAGATAGATAGATAGATAGATAGATAGATAGATAGATAGATAGAAAGATAGATAGATAGATAGATAGATAGATAGATAGATAGATAGATAGATAGATAGATAGATAGATAGATGGATAGATAGATAGATAGATGGATAGATAGATAGATAGATAGATAGATAGATAGATAGATAGATAGATAGATAGATAGATAGATAGATAGATGGATAGATAGATGGATAGATAGATAGATAGATAGATAGATAGATAGATAGATAGATAGATAGATAGATAGATTGGTTGATTTATTGATTGATTGATTGATTGATTGATTGATTGATTGATTGATTGATTGATTGATAGATAGATAGATACGAGCCTAGATTTTGGAATCAATATGCCCCACATCTTCCCCGTACCTCATCTGCTGTCGCTTCCATTTGAACATCCGGTGACACTGGTTGTGGTTGGCAATACTCGGGCTGATCGGGTTGAGGAGTTGATCGTGGAGTACGTGACGATGCAGTTTTCGCAAACCATTTCATAAAGTTGCGTGACGGATTCGAGTCACTTCCGTGTCTTTTGCTCATTTTGTAAAGACTGAGATGTTGGTGCAAGAATTCCAATTAATTGAAACGTAACAGTCGAATACTAACTAATAGTAGAAGCTTTGTCTTTAACTAAACAAACTTACTTTACGAACTCGTAAAGTGGTGAGCCAATTGGAATTCAGTTTTTGGGTTTCAATGGACCTCGGAATTTGCCAAACGACGGGATTGGTTACGCGGAGCAGAGAGCCAAATGAGGAAGAAAAATAGCTTTAAATTGGCATAGAAAGACGTTATACTCAGGGATTCGTGTTTCATTTTTAAGCTGAATTTGTTTTCTCCCAAGACAATGACACGATACATAGTTTTCTTTATCGAGGACAGCCAAATTGTTGAAAGGTCGGAGGAGGAGGTTAAGCTGGACAGCGAATATTCAAGTTTTGCTAGCGAGGACTGGACAGCTTTAAATGATTCGAACCGCTACTCTCTGAGCCCAATACATGTTAGGGCTGAGTACCAAGGCGAATGGTACGACGCTGTTGTTCTGCAAGTGTTGCTGGATCCTGAAACAGATTCGGACCCAACAGTCTACATGCTACGTCAAATGGTGGCTGAGAAGAAAAAACGACTTGAGAGTTTGCTCAAAACTATCGCTCGAGTCAACATTGGAAGACGAAATAACTTCCCACCATTGAATGTAAGTAAGCTTATATGGAATATATGCTGTATTTTGGGAGATCTAAACAAATGGTTTGATGAGCATATTCGAAAGGATATGGAAACAGACTTCGGAAAAATATGTTTGGGGTATCCAAGAAGGTTTAGAAGAAGCATTTTGATATGCTGAAATATTCAATAGTCTGAAATAATCTAATGATACGATATTAGTAGTACGAGCAAAAATAATAATGAATAATTTCAAATTATCTTTAAAAGTCGCTCGCAAATCCTAAATCTGCATTTCAGATGGTAAATACTTCTGATAGTGAGACGGACATTGGCCGCGTGGCTCAAAAAGAACAGAGGCAGCCTTTGACCAGCAGAGGCAGCAGACCAAGACTGCCTCAAATCAGCGAATTCGTGCCAACCACCACGCCGCCACAGAGACAAGATTTAAGGGCTGCAGTAAGAGAGGCTCAGAAAAATGTCTGTTTAGAGGAATCGACTCCTCGGTCGTCAGCCACTGCATCTGCGAACCAAATCTCGACGGTCCCAAAGACTCCAGAGCTGCCAGTGGCCCACAACACAGCACCACTCGTCGATCAGCAGCATTCGGCTGTCGATTTATCTCACCAACCGTCAGACTTAGAGGAGACAATCATCAGCCCCGCATTGATTCGTGGCATTCAAAAGCAATTGGCGGATGCTGGTATTAACCCTGAGTCGCTGACGGCTGTGGCGCATCTGGCAATGCTGGATACACGGCAACAGCGTGCCGTCGAGTCCCGGATCAGGCGCTTTGAGGATTCTATTACGACAGCTATCGAGGGACTTGTGGCACAGGTTGCTTCTCTGGAAAGGCGCATCAATCAACAACAAGTGCCAGCAGCCGCAGGCGGTCCACGACAAAATTGGAAAACGATCGATTCTTGGCCTCTGTACATTCGTTTTATTACTTCGCCAAGCTTCAGAAACGAACTGGTAAGAGAAAAAAGTGCATTTTCATTCATTTTGTTGTCAGTAATTTCTGTGGCCTTACTTTTGAACTTAATAAACAGATGATAATAAAAATATAAATAAACATGAAACATGATTTAAAAAATATCAATACATACATAATTCCTCTCACGATCTCCATACACTCAACATCCTTTCACATCACAGGCTCCGAGTCTCCGAGGCTGTCGATGCGCATCAGTGCATGACACATGCTTGCGCATGCTTAGCAAGTGCCTCTCTGATGCAATGCAGCAAGTGGTGAATTGGTCAGGTCGCAACATGGCTGAGCGGTGCAAGAGTGAGCTGCCGTCTATAGAAGTTACGGATTCAGCACTGGCTTTTAAAAATGCCATGGATGTATTTCAAGGTAAGGTAGCGAATTATTCGATCATTCTAGAGGTTTTAGAATATGTGGGAAACGATCCTAAAACATGGTCCATACTCGATATATTCGAGTATACTCGATATAGAGTGCTATTTGGGAAAAAAGGATATTTTAATTCTAATATTCAAACTTTAATTCTAATATTCAAACTTTAATTCTAATATTCAAACAGGAGATATAGAATGCAGAGTGGGCAAAACGAAACAAAATTTACAGTTAAACAGTTTCGAAAAGAGTGCTATTGAAAATTCCTTTTCTACTACTAAGAGTAGCAAAAGAACGAAACTTAATTTGCTGTATGAGTGACACAAAAAATTATACAACTTTTTCTACCACAGACGCTATCGTGCTCATCTACCCGGATGAGAAATCGAGGCCATCAGAACAGGCCGTCGAGAAAGAAATGGCGCGCATCCTAAAGCATGCTGCTGAGAGGTGTGCGGCTCGCCGGAAGCGGCTGTCGCTTCCAGTCTCTGCTGCTGCTGCTGAGTTTTCGCACCAAGCGCGAAGACCCCGACTTTTGTCGTCATCCAGTGACGAATAAGTAATTTATCTTAAAACTTTTTTGACATCAAAGCATTAATAGTTCACTGCTGACTTCTCCAAGCAGTTTTTTAAGTATTTTACAATATTTTCTGCGCGTTACTGGTAGTAACACTAGTAATTATAAAATGTCGCGTTTTCCCCATTTTGTGCTGAAGCTTTTATTATAAAACACTCCTATATTTACTTGAATACTTTGAACTCTTGTGCTTTTTAATAACATTTAATTCGACTTACTTTTTTAACTAAGTATTTTGAACTTCAGGCTGCTTTCCTTTCTTTGTTTAATTACTTAACTTTTAATTGTTTCATTTAATTTTCACGAATTTTTTATCTTGCTCGAAAACTAACAGGAAATTTTTGCAATTTGTATAAGGCTAAGTACAAATCCAAATATACTAAACTTACAATAAAGCAACAATGAAGCAGTAAAATTTGAGCAACAATTAAGCCATTTTAATTTTCTGCATTCGACATTCGAGTCCTTAATATCTTTAAATGTCTACTCATAATAGTATATATAGCGCAAAAATCTGTCGGTCCTAAAACCGTCCGAAATTTTCGTTTTGTCAGCGTCTGCATGACCATATTCGGACGTACATACGGGGTGCTTGTGGACGATGATAATTTGACGTCCGTCAGACGCAACTTTTTACACCGGGTTACTTGACCTAAACTACACAAGACCGAAACTACACAAAACCTAAACTTCACTAGACCTAAACTACACAAGACCTAAACTTTACTAGACCTAAACTACACAAGACCGAAACTACACAAAACCTAAACTTTACTTGACCTAAACTATACAAGACCAAAACTACACAAAACCTAAACTTCACTAGACCTAAACTACACAAGACCTAAACTTTACTAGAACTAAACTACACAAGACCGAAACTACACAAAACCTAAACTTTACTTGACCTAAACTACACAAGATCTAAACCTCACTAGACCTAAACTTCACTAGACCTAAACTTCACTAGACCTAAACTTTACTAGACCTAAACTACACAAGACCTAAACTTCACTAGACCTAAACTTCACTAGACCTATTTTTTTATTAGAGGCAGGGGGTGTGTGCACCCTGGCGCACTTTAAGCGACATAGGCACACAACCGGCGAGAAGCATTACTGCCCATTCCGCCGACTCCCCTGAGCAGGCATACAAGCGCGCGGATACGTACGCAGGCCCACACTCACACAGGAGTGTACAGCGGCCCTAACTTTATATTATCGTTAGGGATGTACACTTCACTGCACCTTGGGGGGTTGGCTCTCAAGGCCGTTAATTGCACGAGCAGAGCCAAGCCGAGATTCCAATTCAGCCCCAAATTAATGTGACTGCACTTCGGATCGAGCCTGGGTCGCTGGCACACCAGAGCAACTGCGCTACCGCTGGGCTACGGCCCCCCTTCACTAGACCTAAACTAAATAAGACCGAAACTACACAAGACCGAAACTACACAATACCGAAACTACACAAGACCGAAACTACACAAGACCGAAACTACACAAAACCGAAACTTCACTAGACCTAAACTACATAAGACCGAAACTACACAAGACCGAAACTACACAAGACCGAAACTACACAAGACCGAAACTACACAAGACCGAAATTACACAAGACCGAAACTAAACAAGACCGAAACTACACAAGACCGAAACTACGCAAGACCGAAACTACACAAGACCGAAACTACACAAGACCGAAACTACACAAGACCGAAACTACACAAGACCGAAACTACACAAGACCGAAACTTCACTAGACCTAAATCTCACTAGACCTTAACTTCACAACCTAAACCTCACTAAATCTAAACTTCACAAAACCTAAACTTCACTAGACCTAAACTTCACTAGACTTAAACTTCCCTAGTCCTAAACTTTACTGGACCTAAACTTCACTAGTCTTAAACTTCACTAGACCTAAACTTCACTAGTCTTAAACTTCACTAGACCTAAACTTCACTAGACTTCACTTACTACACCTAATCTAATCCTCTCCCTCCTCTCCCTCCTCTCAACTCTCACGTCCCTTATCTAATTAATCTTCCTTGTCTGTACTTTCTCTTATTTCTCATCTCTCATCTCGTTTAACTATCTCGTGACTTACCAGTCCTTTCTCTAATCTTCTTCATTATGCTTGTGCATTCCATCAGCTGGTACGCTTGTAACATCACTCCACTCCATCTACTTTATTCAACTTTGATTTCTTGATTTCATAAACTTTCATCAAACTATAGCGCTTATGTAAAACCTTCGCCACTAACTGAATTTGCGTTGGCATAAAACTGAATTTGCGTTGGCATAAAATATTAAAAATTCTTCAAATTTAGGCCTAGTTCTACCATTTTTTGGCATCCAAATTCGGATTGTATTTTCTAAACAAACAGTTGCAGCTCCAACTTTCGGCAGGTGGATTACAACCACTCTTGCCATCTTGCCATTGCTTAGCTATAGTTTTCTAGGAAACTGCAGTGCTTTAACTACAGTTCCCTATGCACTTTTATCTGTCAGCCAGTTAGCTGGCTAACTTATATAAAATCATGGGGAACAAACTTAGATTGACTTCGTTCAACAGTTTGGGACCTATCATCGACCTTGATACTTGCACTGGCAACACGGGGCAGTAATAAACGGTTGTATTGAGGAAAATTTCTACCGTTCCAAGCGTATAGAACTTTTATGTCTTGTCTGGTAAACACCCATTCAAGCCGTCAGTACTGCGACTTTTTTCTCCTAAATTATACCGACCTACCAGTGAAGGCCTCGCTATAGCCATATTCGGAATTTAACCGGTATGAATTACAGTATACCGGTAAACTTCCTATTTTACTATGCATAATGAATTCAACTGTTGCTTGTAAACAACTTTGTGCAAGTCTTCTTTCGTTATAGAGAGGGCTGGGCCTGCAGTTGCCCGATAATAACAAGATATTTTTACACTCTGTGCGCAGATTTTTTTGAATTCTGGTTAAAACTTTTGATATAACAAGGGTTGTAATTATCTAGTGCCTTAGTGTCCTACTGCCTGTGTGTCAGTCCCTTAGTGCAGTTAGTGCCTTAGTGTCCTACTGCCTGTGTGTCAGTCCCTTAGTGCAGTTAGTGCCTTAGTGTCCTACTGCCTGTGTGTCAGTCCCTTAGTGCAGTTAGTGCCTTAGTGTCCTACTGCCTGTGTGTCAGTCCCTTAGTGCAGTTAGTGCCTTAGTGTCCTACTGCCTGTGTGTCAGTCCCTTAGTGCAGTTAGTGTCTTAGTGTCCTACTGCCTGTGTGTCAGTCCCTTAGTGCAGTTAGTGCCTTAGTGTCCTACTGCCTGTGTGTCAGTCCCTTAGTGCAGTTAGTGCCTTAGTGTCCTACTGCCTGTGTGTCAGTCCCTTAGTGCAGTTAGTGCCTTAGTGTCCTACTGCCTGTGTGTCAGTCCCTTAGTGCAGTTAGTGTCTTAGTGTCCTACTGCCTGTGTGTCAGTCCCTTAGTGCAGTTAGTGCCTTAGTGTCCTACTGCCTGTGTGTCAGTCCCTTAGTGCAGTTAGTGCCTTAGTGTCCTACTGCCTGTGTGTCAGTCCCTTAGTGCAGTTAGTGCCTTAGTGTCCTACTGCCTGTGTGTCAGTCCCTTAGTGCAGTTAGTGCCTTAGTGTCCTACTGCCTGTGTGTCAGTCCCTTAGTGCAGTTAGTGCCTTAGTGTCCTACTGCCTGTGTGTCAGTCCCTTAGTGCAGTTAGTGCCTTAGTGTCCTACTGCCTGTGTGTCAGTCCCTTAGTGCAGTTAGTGCCTTAGTGTCCTACTGCCTGTGTGTCAGTCCCTTAGTGCAGTTAGTGCCTTAGTGTCCTACTGCCTGTGTGTCAGTCCCTTAGTGCAGTTAGTGTCTTAGTATCTAAGTGTCGTAGTGTCTTAGTTTCTTGGTGTCCTAGTGTCTTATTGTATTAGTGTCTTAGTGTCTTGGCGTCTTAGTGCCTTAATGTCTTATTGTCTTAGTGTCATTATGTCTTATTGTCTTTGTGTCTTTGTGTCTAACAATGACAAATTTATAATCAATGATTTCATCAATGCATTCGCCGAGGGATTTGCTAACTATCGCAGGCAAGCTTCAAGGTAAAAATGCTGGTTGTTAGAGAGGCATCTCTTTAGGAAAAAGGCAAAGGGCTTTAATTACGGTAAGTGGCGCCGGCAGCTGGCCTTTCAGGTTGCTTTTCCGTACCTGCCCGTCTTCCTCCGCCCCTCTACCTTTCATCAGCGTAGGTTTAAAAAAACAATTTTTTCTCCCTCTTTTTTCTTAGAATCATCGCCTCGTCAGTCAGCCTCATCCTTTCTGCTCCAGCCTCCGCCATCTAGCCCACGCCCGCCTCTTATTGAACACATTTCAAATAAAGCAACAACGGCGCGGGAAACTACGTGTGGCTGCTTCTTGAAGAAGGCAGACTCTGGAGAGCTCTGTAGAGACAAGATTAAAGCAGGTGATGGCTTTGCAGAGACAGAAAAACAGGGGATTATAGTTTGAGCGGTGAAAGCTCTGCAAGGCTTCCCGCTGTGAGCAGCCCTTCAAAGCACTTCTTCCTCTTCTAAAAGACTGTGTCTTTTCTGCTTTTAAGGCAAGAAGGCAAATAGATTATTTTGGCCAAAACGCACCTGGGTATCGAGGAGGCTTTTAATGAAAGGAAAAAAAGCCTTTTTCTAAGACTGATTATTAATCCCCTAACTGATGTTCTGGCAGCAGATTTATATAAGCTCAAAAACCTGGCATGTTGTTAATGAAATGAAAAATTTATTAGTCACGAAAACAACCAGAGGAAGACCCGTTATTCATGTTATTTCAAGATGATCTCATTCTAGTAAAGATTTCATCTTGGCCATACTTGACTAAACGGCTTGTGTAGACAGTCTGTAGTGTCATTCAGATTTTATAACATAAGACAGTTTGTGTCATAGACAGTTTGTGTCATAGATAGTCTGTGTGATAGACAGTTTGTGTCATAGACAGTTTGTGTCATAGACAGTTTGTGTCATAGATAGTTTGTGTCATAGACAGTTTGTGTCATAGACAGTTTGAGTCATAGATAGTTTGTGTCATAGACAGTTTGTGTCATAGACAGTTTGAGTCATAGATAGTCTGTGTGATAGACAGTTTGTGTCATAGACAGTTTGTGTCATAGACAGTTTGTGTCATAGATAGTCTGTGTGATAGACAGTTTGTGTCATAGACAGTTTGTGTCATAGACAGTTTGTCTCATAGATAGTTTGTGTCATAGACAGTTTGTGTCATAGACAGTTTGAGTCATAGACAGTTTGTGTCATAGATAGTTTGTGTCATAGACAGTTTGTGTCATAGACAGTTTGAGTCATAGACAGTTTGTGTCATAGATAGTTTGTGTCATAGACAGTTTGTGTCATAGACAGTTTGTGTCATAGACAGTTTGAGTCATAGACAGTTTGTGTCATAGACAGTCTGTAGTGTCCTTGAGATTTTATAACATAAGACAGTTTGTGTCATAGACAGTCTGTAGTGTCCTTGAGATTTTATAACATAAGACAGTTTGTGTCATAGACAGTCTGTAGTGTCCTTGAGATTTTATAACATAAGACAGTTTGTGTCATAGACAGTCTGTAGTGTCCTTGAGATTTTATAACATAAGACAGTTTGTGTCATAGACAGTCTGTAGTGTCCTTGAGATTTTATAACATAAGACAGTTTGTGTCATAGACAGTTTGTAGTGTCCTTGAGATTTTATAACATAAGACAGTTTGTGTCATAGACAGTTTGAGTCATAGACAGTTTGTGTCATAGACAGTTTGAGTCATAGACAGTTTGAGTCATAGACAGTCTATCTGTGTCATAGACAGTTTGTGTCATAGACAGTTTGAGTCATAGACAGTTTGTGTCATAGATAGTTTGTGTCGTAGACAGTTTGTGTCATAGATAGTTTGTGTCGTAGACATTTTGTGTCATAGACAGTTTGAGTCATAGACAGTTTGAGTCATAGACAGTCTATCTGTGTCATAGACAGTTTGTGTCATAGACAGTTTGTGTCATAGACAGTTTGTGTCATAGACAGTTTGTGTCATAGACAGTTTGTGTCATAGACACTTTAGTTTGTGTCATAGACAGTTTGTGTCATAGACAGTTTGTGTCATAGACACTTTAGTTTGTGTCATAGACAGTTTGTGTCATAGACAGTTTGTGTCATAGACAGTTTGAGTCATAGACAGTCTATCTGTGTCATAGACAGTTTGTGTCATAGACAGTTTGTGTCATAGACAGTTTGTGTCATAGACAGTTTGTGTCGTAGACACTTTAGTTTGTGTCATAGACAGTTTGTGTCATAGACAGCTCGTCACGGAGCCAGTGATTGGTACTTTTAACTCAGGATTAATGCTGAATGCTCAGCTAGATTAGGTGTTGCTTTTACGCGGTAAAGTGCTCCTATACAAACAACTCCAAAAACTAATTAAATATTCATTAGAAAGCCATATCGTATATTTGTAGAGTAAGCACGAGAGTGAAAACTATATTAAATAAACAGTGTGCAGCCAAAATTTATTTGACTGCCATTTCGGCTGCGCTTGATGCTACGGTATATACACTGCCTATAGCTGTGTCAATCTAATAATAAATTCTCCCAACGCAAACCTTCCCTCGGCAGTCGCGGCAGGGTCAGACCAGACAGAGAGAGAGGGAGAGAGAGAGAGAGAGAGAGAGAGAGGGCAGGGTTAACTCAATAGTTTTCGGACATCTCGAAACTGATGGCTGTTGAAAGCGAAACTCGCTTCGTGGGTGCAAAATGAAAAAATATAATTAGTCCAGTGGGTTTAACGCCATTTCTAGCGCCATTTTAGTGCCACATTTAGCGCCGTTTTAGCGCCACATCTAGCGCCATTTTAGTGCCACATTTAGCGTCATTTTAGCGCCACATCTAGCGCCATTTTAGTGCCACATCTAGCGCCATTTTAGTGCCACATCTAGCGCCATTTTAGTGCCACATCTAGCGCCATTTTAGTGCCACATCTAGCGTCATTTTAGTGCCACATCTAGCGCCATTTTAGTGCCACATCTAGCGCCATTTTAGTGCCACATCTAGCGCCATTTTAGTGCCACATCTAGCGCCATTTTAGTGCCACATCTAGCGTCATTTTAGTGCCACATTTAGCGCCATTTTAGCGCCATTTTTGCGCTTCATCTGGCATTACTGCAGTGCCACAACTAGCCACATTGAAGCGCCTTTTCGCGCCCTTTAAAGAAACCAGTTCTCTTCCAGCGTCTCTTCAATCCTTCATCAATTTATTTTTCTCTAGAAATCCTAAATAGACAAAATCGATGCACTTTTACAAGACCAACAGGGCTAGATAGAATTTATTGCAGCTTCTGACATGACCTGCTGTGCCTCAAAAATACAAAAAATATACACACGAGAGAGATGAAAAGCGAGAGGGACACAGAGATGGCGTTTCAACATTCAGTTTTTGGTTTATAAATATGCTACCTGAGCTTGCTTGCCTTTCAGATTTTTGCTGTAAAGACAAGAGGAAATGGCTGACACAGTGCTCAGGATGGAATGGATTGTTAAAATTCGCTACTCACTCGGTGAGCGGCTTTCGAGAGGCAGCGTGAAAGTACGGAAACGAATAAAAAATCTGAATTGCTACTGCACGCGGTTGGGGGATTCTGGGGACAGAACAAATCTGGGAAAGATATGAAATTGGAACAAAAACTGGAATGGATTTTTGCTGCGTATTGAGAATTGAGATTTTCCAGTAGAAATTGGGAGATTTTTCAATATTCGTTTGATGAAGTTCGCATGATAAAAGTGAGATTTCTTATAAGATTTTTTATGAGATTATTTTTAAAAAAGATGTGAGAAAGAGGGTGAGAAAGAGGGTGAGGAAGAGGGTGAGGAAGAGGGTGAAGAAGAGGGTGAAGAAGAGGGTGAGGAAGAGGGTGAGGAAGAGGGTGAAGAAGAGGTTGAAGAAGAGGGTGAGGAAGAGGGTGAGGAAGAGGGTAAGGAAGAGGATGAGGAAGAGGGAGAGGAAGAGGGTGAGGAAGAGGGTGAAGAAGAGGGTGAGGAAGAGGGTGAGGAAGAGGGTAAGGAAGAGGGTGAGGAAGAGGGTGAGGAAGAGGGTAAGGAAGAGGGTGAGGAAGAGAGTAAGGAAGAGGGTGAAGAAGAGGGTGAGGAACAGGGTGAGGAAGAGGGAAAGGAAGAGGGTGAAGAAGAGGGTGAAGAAGAGGGTGAGGAACAGGGTGAGGAAGAGGGAAAGGAAGAGGGTGAAGAAGAGGGTGAAGAAGAGGGTGAGGAAGAGGGTGAGGAAGAGGGTGAAGAAGAGGGTGAGGAACAGGGTGAGGAAGAGGGAAAGGAAGAGGGTGAAGAAGAGGTTGAAGAAGAGGGTGAGGAAGAGGGTGAGGAAGAGGGTAAGGAAGAGGGTGAGGAAGAGGGTGAGGAAGAGGGTAAGGAAGAGGGTGAGGAAGAGAGTAAGGAAGAATGGAGGAAGAGAGTGAGGAAGGAGGTGAGGAAGAGGGATCCACATACTCGTCACATCCGTCACAAAGAGGTGAGGAGGACTCTCACTAAGAGGTCACAAAGATTTTTATGAGATTCTTAAGATTAAATCCAACACAGAATGAGTTCACGCGATATTCTAAATGAATCCGTCAATCTAAATTAAAATATTTCCCTACTAAAACAAAAAGGCTATCAAAAACTATCTGCTTTAAAATAGCAGGTAGAAATGCACTACAACCCAGTTACATCCTGTTGCATTCAACAATGATAGATTGTGTATATGGTTTTGGAGGTAGACAATGATAAATTTTTCACGAGTGGCGAAGCCACGAGTGACTAAAATTTATCATTGTCTATGACAAAACCATATACACAAACACATTGTCTCATGAATGTATTTTTAGAAGCCTAAAATAATGATTCCTAAGCGTGGAATAATGAGCGTACAGCATGACACAATGACGAATATTGCACGTGAAATGCTAGCTATAAGTTTGACCCCAGACCCGTAAATGTATTGTAGCTATGCATGGATTTGACTTCTGGTTTGACTGACGACAAACTGAAATTTTGTTGCTGCAATACTTCTGCGGGCACGCGCACCTCGCGATGAATGTTGAATGCCTGCGAACTGGCTGGGAGTGAATGACACATGCACAGGGCGTGTACACACAGACTGCGCGACACAAGAGGGACGGGTCGGTTCGTAGAGAGGCTGAAAGGAGAAAGACTGATCACCCACCGCGACACCGCGACAGCGGCACGAAGTTAAGTGCCGTCTCGAGCCGGAGGGGTAATATCTAGCAGAGGTGAAAATTTGTGTGCCTAGCGACTGGAAGACTGGAAGCGAATAAGAGGTGGAAAAGGGAGATGGATGACTGCCGGGTAGAAAATTTGAAGAGAGATGGAGAGCTCAGTAGAGTTGCGGGAAGACAAATAGAAGAAACGGAAAAAGCAGAGAGGGAGAGAGGGAATTCGGAGATGGAAGAGAGGGAGAGAGTGAGATTGGAAAGTGGGAGGGAGTGAGATGGAAGAGAGAAGGGAGGGAGATGGGAGAGTGGGAGGGAGTGAGATGGAAGAGAGAAGGGAGGGAGATGGGAGAGAGGGAGAGGGAGAGATGGGAGAGTGGGAGGGACTGAGATGGGAGAGTGGGAGGAAGTAATATGGGAGAATGGGAGGGAGTGAGATGGGAGAATGGGAGGGAGTGAGATTGGAGAGAGGGAGGGAGTGAGATGGGAGAGAGGGAGGGAGTGAGATGGTAGAGAGGGAGGGAGTGAGATGGGAGAGTGGGAGGGAGTGAGATTGGAGAGAGGGAGGGAGTGAGATGGTAGAGAGGGAGGGAGTGAGATGGTAGAGAGGGAGGGAGTGAGATGGGAGAGTGGGAGGAAGTGAGATGGGAGAGAGAGAGGGAGTGAGATGGGAGAGAGGGAGGGAGTGAGATGGGAGAGAGGGAGGGAGTGAGATGGGAGAGAGGGAGGGAGTGAGATGGGAGAGAGGGAGGGAGTGAACTGAGACAGAGGGAGAGAGTGAGATGAGAGTGAGAGAGAGACTTAAAAGGGAGAGAGAGAAAGGAGGGAGATGGGAGAGTGGGAGCTATGAGATGGGAGAGAGGGAGGGAGTGAGATGGGAGAGAGAGAGGGAGTGAGATGGGAGAGAGGGAGGGAGTGAGATGGGAGAGTGGGAGGGAGTGAGATGGGAGAGAGAGGGAGTGAGATGGGAGAGAGGGAGGGAGTGAGATGGGAGAGAGGGAGGGAGTGAGATGGGAGAGAGGGAGGGAGTGAGATGGGAGAGAGGGAGGGAGTGAGATGGGAGAGAGGGAGGGAGTGAGATGGGAGAGAGGGAGGGAGTGAGATGGGAGAGAGGGAGGGAGTGAGATGGGAGAGAGGGAGATGAGAGTGAGAGAGAGACTTAAAAGGGAGAGAGAGAAAGGAGGGAGATGGGAGAGTGGGAGCTATGAGAGGGGAGAGAGGGGAAGATATGGGAGGGAGGCAGCGAGAGCAGAGATAAATCCGTGAATAGGGATGCAGATGAAAGTTATGTTCCAGCTGCGACATCGCAATTTCAACTGCAATTTCAACTGCATCAGACAGACCAATGGAAATTTCTTGATTTCCCGTGCCTCAACTAACCCCCCCCCCGGCAAAAACGGTAGCCGCCCTGAATAATTTTAATGACTTCGCGATGGAATAAAAATGAATATGCATATACTCGTAGATATTGGTGTGCATATATTCGCGGTTAGAGAAACCCCGCTCTCCTCCGTAATACTCGACGAAGAGGCGCGGTATCGGGCCTGCAAATCGTCAACAGTCGCTTTGACTTCTGCACCAACCATCAGACTGTTTCGAATATTTATGGGTTGGGGGAGGGGCTGTGGGTTTAGCCTGGGGCGCCGGCATCATTAGTCTCTTGCAACAGATTTGACTGGCAGTTGCGCAAAGGGATTCCCGTCTGTCTGTCAGTCAGTCTGCAAGCCTTGGAGGCCAAACATCGCTGGAAGAAGAAAAAAATGTTTCTTCGTCTTAAAAGTCAACCCTGGCACTGTGATTTCGAAAGCCAGCATATTTTTCTTGTGTCTGTTGGTGACACTGCAGAATCTGTGCGAATTAACCTGACCTGACAGGGGAACCGTTGGTTGTTCAGCTTTTTCACTCCATACCTTTCGTTTGGTGATTTGACGTTTTTAAAATCCACAAACTAGATAGTAATATTCATGATAATAACTGATTACACCTGCTCTAATGGCCAGATGTGCAACCGACAGCTCAGCCGCAGCTATTGCATCTGAAGGCTGTGTACGGTAGTTCAGTCTAAGGACTGGGGGGCCGCCACACACACCCTCAATTACCCTCAGCTAATGCTGGCACCCATTTTACAGCTGGGTGAACTGAAGCAATGCAGAGTTAAGTGTCTTGCTCAAGGATACCAATTGTTCCGAGTAGGTCGAGAATCGAACCCCCGACCTTCCAGTCGTGATTCCCACCCTCCAACCACTAGGCTACAACTTCCATACACTAGACAGACTTTACAAGCCCCTTAAGTTCCCAAAAAGTACTTTAAAAACTTTATGAACTTTTTCAACTTCTTTGTTCCTCTTCAATGATCAGAATTACCGCCAAATCGATGGTCCTGCGATGGGTAGCCCACTTTAGCCAACATCACTTTTTGAGAAGCAACGGATGACCCTACACGACACTTTTGCCATTCTTTAGTTAGTTAGCTCGTCAGTTAGTTAGTTAGTTAGTTAGTTAGTTAGTTAGTTAGCTCGTCAGTTAGTTAGTTAGTTAGTTAGTTAGTTAGTTAGTTAGTTAGTTAGTTAGTTAGTTAGTTAGTTAGTTAGTTAGTTAGTTAGTTAGTTAGTTAGTTAGTTAGTTAGTTAGTTAGTTAGTTAGTTAGTTAGTTAGTTAGTTAGTTAGTTAGTTAGTTAGTTAGTTAGTTAGTTAGTTAGTTAGTTAGTTAGTTAGTTAGTTAGTTAGTTAGTTAGTTAGTTAGTTAGTTAGTTAGTTAGTTAGTTAGTTAGTTAGTTAGTTAGTTAGTTAGTTAGTTAGTTAGTTAGTTAGTTAGTTAGTTAGTTAGTTAGTTAGTTAGTTAGTTAGTTAGTTAGTTAGTTAGTTAGTTAGTTAGTTAGTTAGTCAGTTAGAAGTGAATAAATTATTAAACGTGGCATATAGCTATAAATACAAGTTCGGCTATGAATCTAAGTTGACCTCATAACAAACAAGAGACAAGCCCGAAAACAATGGCAATCGAGCATGCAGCTCAGCCCAGCCCTGTCGGCCCGTCACCCTCTCTCATGCGATCGGTGATGCGAGTCCAGCCAGGCGGAGATGAAAGGATAATCGGTTTGACAGAGAGACAAGAAGACGAAGAACATTTTTATCGTCTTCTGATTTTTCTATCCGCTCCAATGTCATGCGCCATTAGACACGGGGAATCTCTCAAGCTATATTGTATATATTAACTAAATTTATGCAATGTATATAAAGTGCTCAGATTCGCTTTAGCATAGCTTGAATAACGAACTTTGTCTTGTAGTTCCTTTTTAGTTCAGGTAGAAAGCTTGCTATGATAAATATAAAGAGAAACTTTACGACTCTACAACTCTTTCGGGGCGCGCCAAGCAACCTTCTCATCGTCCTTAGCGCCCTTAGCAACCCTGCGCCCTTAGCAACCCTGTCCTCTTTTTGGTGACCTTAGCAACTCTGTCCTCTTCATAGCGTCCTTAGCAACCCTGTCCTCATTTGAGCGCCCTTAGCAACCCTGTCCTCTTCATAGCGTCCTTAGCAACCCTGTACTCTTTTGAGCGCCCTTAGCAACCCTGTCCTCTTTTTAGTGCCCTTAGCAACCCTGTCCTCTTTTGAGCGCCCTTAGCAACACTGTACTCTTTTGAGCGCCCTTAGCAACCCTGTCCTCTTCATAGCGTCCTTAGCAACCCTGTCCTCTTTTTAGTGCCCTTAGCAACCCTGTCCTCTTTTGAGCGCCCTTAGCAACACTGTACTCTTTTGAGCGCCCTTAGCAACCCTGTCCTCTTTTTAGTGCCCTTAGCAACCCTGTCCTCTTTTGAGCGCCCTTAGCAACACTGTACTCTTTTGAGCGCCCTTAGCAACCCTGTCCTCTTTTTAGTGCCCTTGGCAACCCTGTCCTCTTTTTAGTGCCCTTGGCAACCGTGCCCTCTTTAAAGCGTCCTTCGCAACCCTGTCCCCTTCTTAGCGTCCTTAGCAACCCTACCCTCTTTTACCGCACTTAGCAACTACTCGTATTTTAAAAGCATGCAAAGAAATCGCAGCTGCAAAAGTTACAAATTGGCATGCATTGTATTGTCTCCAGGCCTCCAGGCCCCAGAAAGGCAAACAAAAAAAACGTTTTTCTCATTCAGTAAAAAAAAGAACAAAAAAATGGCCGGAAGAGCAACAGCCAGGGAAATATAATCGGAGCAGCTAGCGTATGGGGTCACGCTGGGATTTTTCTGGGCGGGAAAAATAGAAGAAAAGAGATGAGAAAGAGAGAGGCAGCTGAGTTGAGAGGGTAGGAGGAACCTGGTTGGCGGCGGCTACGGCATGACAAACCTGTTTGCTCACGGCAACTGTTTACCCTGTGTTGCGCCACCACCCCGGTACCTACTTTGGAGTTGGCAGCACCTCAACCCTCTGCTTACTTTATCCCGCCTCCCTCCCTCCTCTCCTCTCCTCTACTCCTACTCTCGTTTATTTCGCATCTCAACTTTGCTCAAGGCGACCCGAATTGTGCGTGCGCAGGAGAGGACATTGGCAGTTGGAATCGGGAGGGGTGGGGATGGAGGCCCAGGTCCTCACCTGGCAAGTGGCCTTCCGCAATCATTCATATTCATGCTCCAATATCAACGCTCGTAGCCCCCCCCCCCGCGCTGTTTACCTTGCGCATGCTGCTCAATCTCGATTTGGGCAATATTTTAGCACAGCCAACTTCTAACAGAAGAGTTTTGCTTTTTTTGCCAGCCTTCTTTCACTATTTGCTAATCATTTACTTCTTCTCGTCTCCCTCTCTCACTGTCTCCCTCTCTCACTGTCTCACTCTCTCACTGTCTCCCTCTCTCACTGTCTCCCTCTCTCACTGTCTCACTCTTTCACTGTCTCCCTCTCTCACTGTCTCCCTCTCTCACTGTCTCACTCTTTCACTGTCTCACTCTCTCACTGTCTCCCTCTCTCACTGTCTCCCTCTCTCATTGTCTCACTCTCTCACTGTCTCACTCTCCCACATAGTCCCCCTCTCTCATTGTCTCACTCTCTCACTGTCTCACTCTCCCACATAGTCCCCCTCTCTCACTGTCTCACTCTCCCACATAGTCCCCCTCTCTCACTGTCCCCCTCTCTCATTGTCTCACTCTCTCACTGTCTCCCTCTCTCACTGTCTCCCTCTCTCACTGTCTCCATCTCTCACTGTCTCCCTCTCTCACTGTCTCCCTCTCTCACTGTCTCCATCTCTCACTGTTTCCCTCTCTCACTGTCTCCCTCTCTCACTGTCTCCCTCTCTCACTGTCTCCCTCTCTCACTGTCTCCCTCTCTCACTGTCTCACTCTTTCACTGTCTCACTCTCTCATTGTCTCACTCTATCACTGTTTCCCTCTCTCACTGTCTCCCTCTATCACTGTTTCCCTCTCTCACTGTCTCCCTCTATCACTGTTTCCCTCTCTCACTGTCTCCCTCTCTCACTGTCTCCCTCTCTCACTGTCTCCCTCTCTCACTGTCTCCGTCTCCCACTGTCTTCCTCTCTCTCACTGTCTCCCTCTCTCTCTCACTGTCTCCCTCTCTCTCACTGTCTCCGTCTCTCTCTCTCACTGTCTCCCTCTCTCTCACTGTCTCCCTCTCTCTCACTGTCTCCCTCTCTCTCACTGTCTCCCTCTCTCTCACTGTCTCCGTCTCTCTCTCTCACTGTCTCCCTCTCTCACTGTCTCCCTCTCTCACTGTCTCCCTCTCTCACTGTCTCCCTCTCTCACTGTCTCACTCTCTCATTGTCTCACTCTATCACTGTTTCCCTCTCTCACTGTCTCCCTCTCTCACTGTCTCCCTCTCTCACTGTCTCCCTCTCTCACTGTCTCCCTCTCTCACTGTCTCCCTCTCTCACTGTCTCCCTCTCTCACTGTCTCCGTCTCCCACTGTCTTCCTCTCTCTCACTGTCTCCCTCTCTCTCTCACTGTCTCCCTCTCTCTCACTGTCTCCCTCTCTCTCACTGTCTCCGTCTCTCACTTTCCCCCTTCCAATGTCTCCCTCTCCCATCGTTTCCGTCTCCCACACTCTTGCCTCTCTACAGTTAAAAGTAGCAAAATAAAGCAGTCAAAATATGGACTAGCCATCTATCTAGGACTGTATTCATTAGCGACCATTGCTTCTGGTCTGGAAAGCTATAACCCTTTCCGACAATTACAGAATACCCCATCTAATCCAAGTCTAGGAAAGAGATTTGCATAAATAAGGCCAATACAGTATATTTAAGCCCCTGATGAATTCCAATTTTGAGGTTCAGCTTATTTTGTCGATAGACCAAGCCCCAGAATTTTCCATATTCAAAGAGCAATGCAAAATCCTTCAGAGGAGGGCCAATGCTATGTGGTATAAATTGACCTCGAATTGAACAACAGATTGAATTCCAGTGCTTGGTTAAGTGGCGGGCGGGCAGTGGCCACTTTGGTTGGCTTCAAATCGTATCTAAATACTTTGTTATATGCAAAACTAGAAGAGCCAGCATTGTATCGGTTGATTGGTTCAAGCAACTTTGGTCGGGCTGAGGAAAATTTTTTAATCTTCCCCACCCGCCACGTCCCGTTGCTTTTGCTAATTCAGGGCGGATTGTAGCCAAGATAGAAAAATTGTCTCAGCGATTCGAACTTGCCACTTCATTTTTTTATTTTGCTACTATTCTCTACTGCTCTTATTCGAAAAAAATTTGTTGGACCCGACAAAGAGTTGGCTAGACTCTTTTTTCTCTGTTTCCTCTATTCTCGTGCCTTTCTTTCACGTTTCTTTCACATTCTTTCACGCGTCCTTGCGTCTGAGTTTTATCTGGCCTTAGATATAGATTTTTAGTCGCTGTTTGCAACTCTCCCTCTTACTCTATTTCTAACTCTCCCTCTCCTTCTCAATCTCACTCTCCCTCTCACTCTCCCTCTCACTCTCCCTCTAACTCTACCTCTCACTCTCCCTCTCACTCTACCTCTCACTCTCCCTCTCACTCTCCCTCTAACTCTACCTCTCACTCTCCCTCTCACTCTCCCTCTCCTTCTCAATCTCACTCTCCCTCTCACTCTCCCTCTAACTCTACCTCTCACTCTCCCTCTAACTCTACCTCTCACTCTCCCTCTCACTCTCCCTCTCACTCTCCCTCTAACTCTACCTCTCACTCTCCCTCTCACTCTCCCTCTCACTCTCCCTCTCACTCTCCCTCTAACTCTACCTCTCACTCTCCCTCTCACTCTCCCTCTAACTCTACCTCTCACTCTCCCTCTCACTCTCCCTCTAACTCTCCCTCTCACTCTCCCTCTAACTCTCCCTCTCACTCTCCCTCTAACTCTACCTCTCACTCTCCCTGTCACTCTCCCTCTCACTCTCCCTCTCATTATCATTCTCACTCTCCCTCACACTCTCCTTCTCAATTTCCCTCTAACTCTACCTCTCACTCTCCCTCTCACTCTACCTCACACTCTACCTCACACTCTACCTCTCCTCCTCACTCTCACTCTTACTCTCCCTCTCTCTCTCTCTGCTTTTCACTTTCTCTCTCTCCATTTCCCTCTCACTCTCCTTCTCACTCTCACCCTCCCTCTCTCATCCTCCCTTTCTCACTCCCCCTCTCACTCCCCCTCTCACTTTCCCTCTCTCACCCTCCTGTCTCCTATTTCTCCCTCCTCTCTTAATCTTTCTCTCTCTGGAACAGCAAAGTGAAAAGCAGAAAATGTCACTTCAAGAAAAGGTTGCGAATAACTGAATTAAAGAAATGTCAGTCATTTTATATGCATCTAAATTTCACTGGCATGGATTCTGTCACTCTCAACTTGTCACTTGTCACTGACTCTTCAGATGTTTTTATTTTGTTGCTTATATATTCAACAGTGTCGCCCTAACCTCTCGCCAACGCATCTCTCGCCACAACGCCAATGTCAATACAGAATTTGGCAGAGTCACGAAAGTGATAGAGAAAGCTCGTATGGCATACTTCCTTTTTAGATTGTTGCTTTTTGTTTCCTGTCACACACTGCAAGTCTCTGACTGCCTTTATCTCTCTCTCTCTCTCTCTCTCGCCACAGCTGTTGTCATGGCTACACATTCCCCCAGCCAGTGTACCTGACTTTCCCACTTCCCCACCAAGCAGCTCGCAGCACAATGCAAAAATAGATAAGTGCAGGCAAGGAAAAATAATGCAACTGCATGTGTTAATGTAAAAGTTAAAGATGAAATAGCTCCCCCGGTTGTTTGATGGCAATAGACAGAGGATTTGACATCTGTCGTGATGTACACAAAAATGCCAATTTGTGCCTGTAGAAAATGGAAATTAATTATTAAATTAAGATCGGTTGAGAAAAACTGCGACTATTCTCTAGACGGACTCCTGCTGCCAATTTCTGAGAAAACCGAGTGCTATCCAATGCTATGAGAAAGTGAGGACCGGTTGACATGATTGCTAATAGTCCCGCTGTACATTCAGAGACACAGGCAGGCTAAACCAATTAGTAGATGAATAGACAAAACCTGAGGTCTTTGTGTTCGGTAACAAAGCTCCACCTGAACCAGACTAACTAGTTATGAACCTGCTGAGTGCTTAACTTAAATCTCCCAATTGTGTCCGGGACTGAGACATTCAGTGCAGCTATAGATAGTAGATAGGTACTATTTTCAGGATTGTGGGGCTATAAGCCTTCAAGCTGTCTTTGTTCCCCCTGTGCTGAGCCTCTAGGCCGCACAAAGAGGTGAATTGAGCTTGAGCCGCAGAGCAGCAGCAGCATGGAAGCAGCGGGTGGGGCCAATGACTCACAAGCTGACACTATAGCCAGCTTTCTATAGGGACCGCCGGGACCGACGCAACCTAAATGTAGAATGGCTAGTTAATTGCTTTAACCAAGTGGGGCGCATTTTAACAGCGAGCTCGCTTCGGACCAGTTAGACTGTATATAAATTCTGACCACCGAGAGTTGCCCACCTCACAGCGAATCATAATTATTCAATAGCTAATGTTCTGAGGCGGGAGTTCGGTCGGTCACTGGGTCGCTGTTTAGACTCCAGTTCGGAGCGTGAGTAAGCAAAATTAGACAGAACAAGCCTAAAGCCCTTGCGCCGCTTATTTATAACCCCCCCATGTGAGCATGAATTTGTTTGAAGCCTTGACGACCGGAATAAGTTTTTGAGTCCTATAATAGGGTCTTTTAAGCGCGTTATCTGATCTTCATGAATCTCGCGGGAGTGGAGGGGCTGTTTTGATGGACAGATGAATGCAAGAACAGAGAAATTGTTTTGATAGACAGAAACGGCCAAGGTTTAAGGAATTTAAAATTGAAACTGCAGATCCTTAGTCGAGAGAGATGGTTTACCACTGTATATCTGTCTTTCTGTCTGTCTGTCTGTCTGTCTGTCTGTCTGTCTGTCTGTCTGTCTGTCTGTCTGTCTGTCTGTCTGTCTGTCTGTCTGTCTGTCTGTCTGTCTGTCTGTCTGTCTGTCTGTCTGTCTGTCTGTCTGTCTAGCACAGAATAGGATTATCGAAAGCAAACTCGCTGGACGTACAGTATGAGGCTACAAGCGGAAAACCAACGAAGCGACCCCGGCTGAATCTCATTGGCCGGGAGATCTGCCCGCCCACTAACCAGTTGATTGGCATTCAAGCATGGGCAAAACCGTTTTTAAAACAGCTTGCCTCCTCACAGACAGCATCATTGCGGCTAAGAATTGCTTCATGTCAATCGCACTGTTGATAATTGCATCTCTTTCGACATAAGTTCAGCAATTGAATAAATAAATTATTAAAATTCTTCGGAATCATGCGGCTCCCGCCGCTTAGCTATCTGCAATTGCTGTTTCCGTTGCTGCTAGTGGAATCGCTGCACAGGGCCGGGGCCAAGCCCACCTGCCCAACCCAGCAACCATGCCAGTGCACCGACCTGCGCATCAAATGCGTCCAGCAGGACCGGCCGCAGTTGAACTACATCAGCCGAATTCCATATTTTTCGCCTAGCAACTATGAGACCCGATCGTGGACGTACAGTTTCCACGAAATGCGAGTCAGGGACCAGGCGCTAACGAATCTAAGTCTGCAGTTCGCCTGGGGCGTGCTGAACTTGCGCAAAATCGAGGTTACAAACTCGCTGGTTCGCAGGATTTCACCCAACGTATTCAAAGGCATCATTGGCGTTCAGTCGTTGAATCTGTCTAACAATCTTTTGTCTAGCTTGTCCTCAAATGACCTCGCTGAATTGACTCAACTACGTGAGCTGATCCTTCACGACAATCAGATTCGAGTTGTCTATCAGGGAGCATTTCAGCATACGCCATTTGTTGCTCAACTTTATCTCAGTCACAACCGGCTGTCGGAAATACCCGAGGACATTCGTCATCTGAGCAGTCTGACGCACCTCTATTTGCAGTTCAACAACATCTCCACTGTAAGAGACTACGCATTTGCCGGACTAAGAAAGCTTATAGTGCTTGACCTCGGCACTTTGCGTAGGAACCTGCTCATCCAGCCCAGAGCGTTCTGCGGCCTTGGTGGCGGCGGCGGCAGTTACGGTGAAGAAGCACTTGGGGGCAGCGACGCCTACACGGACACTGACTCGACATCGTCCTCAGAGAGCATCATGCCGATGTCATTAATGAGCCGAGACCGTGGTCTAGCAGCCTTGTACCTGCGGCACAATGTCCTGCACGATTTGAACCTGTGCGCCCTCGGTAAAATCACCAGCCTAAGAGCGCTGAACCTCACTGGAAGCATCTTCCCGTGCAGTTGCCAGGCGGCTAGCTTGGCTAACCAATCTACCTGGCAGGCTGATTACGGTTTCTCGCCCAGGTACGTCACCTACGAGCCCTGGCAGGTGGCCAACTGCGACAGCAATGAGCAACGCTGCTCAGAGCTGGCCAGAAGACGGAGGCAACATTGCGACACGTCAGCCAGGTGCCGAAGCCAGCCAGCGTATCCGGGCCGGTCCAGAGTTGGCAACGGCGGCGTCATTCGAGACTGGCAGTTCACCGACACCAGACTGAGCTACCGAAACGACCAGATGAGCCAAGAAAGCAACAAGGGCGCAAGCGAGCCTCATCTGTACTGCAGCTTGCTGCTGCTGTGCTTGAGTCTGATTAAGTTTTAATATCGTTTTGACCTTGTAGATATAAACTTGTAACGTACATACCTGTATACCACTGCTCCTAATCGTATGCTTGTGTATTGATTTCAATAGAAGATTAAATTTTTAGATTATTGAAAATGAAGTTACCTGAGAACTGGTACCTGAGAACTTAGGCGTCTCATAAGTCCCATTTCGCACCTCGGGAGTCCCGTTTGGCGCCGTGAGAGTCCCATTTGGAGCCTCGAAATTCCATTTGACGTCTTGAGAGTCCCATTTGTCGCCGTGAGAGTCCCATTTGTCGCCGTGAGAGTCCCATTTGTCGCCGTGAGAGTCCCATTTGTCGCCGTGAGAGTCCCATTTGTCGCCGTGAGAGTCCCATTTGTCGCCGTGAGAGTCCCATTTGTCGCCGTGAGAGTCCCATTTGTCGCCGTGAGAGTCCCATTTGTCGCCGTGAGAGTCCCATTTGTCGCCGTGAGAGTCCCATTTGTCTCCGTGAGAGTCCCATTTGGCGCCTCGAGCGTCCCATTAAGCGCCTCGAGAGTCTCATTTGGCGTCTTGAGAGTCTCATTTGGCGTCTTGAGAGTCCCATTTGGCGTCTTGAGAGTCCCATTTGGCGTCTTGAGAGTCCCATTTGGCGTCTTGAGAGTCTAATTTGGCGTCTTGAGAGTCCCATTTGTCGTCTTGAGTGTCCCATTTGGCGTCTTGTGAGTCCCATTTGGCGTCTTGAGAGTCCCATTTGGCGTCTTGAGTGTCCCATTTGGCGTCTTGAGAGTCCCATTTGGTGTCTTGAGAGTCCCATTTGGCGCCTTGAGAGTCCCATTTGTCGCCGTGAGAGTCCCATTTGTCGCCGTGAGAGTCCCATTTGGCGCCTTTAGAGTCCCATTTGGCGTCTTGAGTGTCCCATTTGGCGTCTTGAGAGTCCCATTTGGCGTCTTGAGAGTCCCATTTGGCGTCTTGAGAGTCCCATTTGGCGTCTTGAGAGTCCCATTTGGCGTCTTGAGAGTCCCATTTGGCGTCTTGAGAGTCCCATTTGGCGTCTTGAGAGTCCAATTTGGCGCTTTAAGAGTCCCACCTGGCGCTGTGAGAGTCCCAATAATGCTTAATAATTGTGCAATGGACCAAATTAATCTCGTTAATGCTTCATAAAGGAGTTTTAAATTTTCAGAAAAAACTAGACTGCACAGATTTCTGTTGTGTATATCATATAGATTTAATTTGCATTGCTTTTCATCAATTCAAAACTTTTCAACTCAGCTTACTCGCGTTCGTAAAGAGTTTTTTAAAAGTAGTTTTGCAATTGTTATAAGCTTCTAAAGTATGTAGGCACATAATGTAGAGAAATGTAGAATATTGATATATGTAAATCCACTATTTCTTATCTATATGTCTCACTTGAGGCAGATCTCGCATCTGTTTCATTTCACATAGGTTTATTTTTTCAATATGAATTTCTGTTATAGCAATTTTACGTGTTTTGTTTCACATTTTATCTGTGCGTGCTCAATAATACACCCGTAAATTGTGATTGTGCTCCGTGTGTTAAAAAGATAAATGAGGATTAGAAAAAGTAATAACTTGAAAACAGGAGCTTAATTGCTTCAACAAGGTGTGACTGTCCTATTTAATGCAGGGGTGTCTGATTCAGTTCGAAGCTATCCCCTTGTGTGGGGTGTCCACTTTATGATTCCAGGGTGTCCACTTTAGGATATGTGGGAGTCCACTTTATGATATGTGGGGTGTCCACTTTATGATATGTGGGGTGTCCACTTTATGATACCAGGGTGTCCACTTTATGATATGTTGGGTGTCCACTTTAGGATATGTGGGGTGTCCACTTTATGATACCTGGGTGTCCACTTTAGGATATGTGGGGTGTCCACTTTAGGATATGTGGGGTGTCCACTTTAGGATATGTGGGGTGTCCACTTTATAATACCAGGGTGTCCACTTTAATGATATGTGGGGTGTCCACTTTATAATATGTGGAATGTCCACTTTATGATGTGGGGTGTCCACTTTATAATATGTGGAATGTCCACTTTATGATGTGGGGTGTCCACTTTAATGATATATGGGGTGTCCACTTTGGGGTATGTGGGGTGTATGTGGGGTGTAAGAAGATAAACTTCACGATATCAGGGTTTCCACTTTAGGATATGTGGGTGTCTACTTAAGAATATACATCAGGTGTCCGCTTTATATCAGGTTGTCCACTTTATGATATGTGAGGTGTCCAATTTATGACACCAGGGTGTCCACTTTAGGATAAATGGGGTGTCCACCTTAGGATATGTGGGGTGTCTACTTTATCAGTCAGGTATCCACTTTATAATATGTGTAGTAGTCTACTTTTAATATAGCAGGGTGTCCACTTTAGGATTAACATTTAGCGATATGCAAAATTGGGACTAACAACTGGAATCAGGCGAACTGAACCCTGCATGTTCGCTACTCTTGAATTAAACATTGATCAACTGCTGCTAAAGATTCCTACTAGCTAATCTACGATGCCGCAGCTGCTGTAGCGCTTAGCAACAGGAGGCTGGAAACTGGGGAGGCTGCGCACTAAGATGAAGGTGCAGCATGCAGCAGCAGGCTGAGCAGTCGAGTTCCCAAGGGGCTCTCCGTGCACCATCAGCTGCTGCATCTGGGCCTGAGGAGATAAATTTCAAGCTGCAGGCAGATGTTGTTGCTGAAATTCATAATTCTCGACTCAATGCGAGCTCAGGACTTGAGGGAGGGTTCGAAGGCTTTGAAGTGCGCGTCTTGTGAGGCTTCTAGCAGAAATACGGAATTCCCTAATGAGGGCGACCGCGTTGTCTTGAGGAAGAAAGGGAAGTCATGACTGCAGCTTTTGTGAAAGAGCTAATTACTATACTCGAACGGGGAGGCAGAATTAAGTCTCAGATAGACTAAAAAACAGACAGATAGATAGATAGATAGATAGATAGATAGATAGATAGATTAGATAGATAGATAGATAGATAGATAGATAGATAGATAGATAGATAGATAGATAGATAGATAGATAGATAGATAGATAGATAGATAGATAGATAGATAGATAGATAGATAGATTAGATAGATAGATAGATAGATAGATAGATAGATTAGATAGATAGATAGATAGATAGATAGATTAGATAGATAGATAGATAGATAGTTAGATAGATAGATAGATAGATAGATAGTTAGATAGATAGATAGATAGATAGATAGATAGATAGATAGATAGATAGATAGATAGATAGATAGATAGATAGATTAGATAGATAGATAGATAGATAGATAGATAGATAGATAGATAGATAGATAGATAGATAGATTAGATAGATAGATAGATAGATAGATAGATTAGATAGATAGATAGATAGATAGTTAGATAGATAGATAGATAGATAGATAGATAGATAGATAGATAGATAGATAGATAGATAGATAGATAGATAGATAGATAGATAGTTAGATAGATAGATAGATAGATAGATAGATAGATAGATAGATAGATAGATAGATAGATAGATAGATAGATAGATAGATAGATAGATAGATAGATAGATAGATAGATAGATAGATAGATAGTTAGATAGATAGATAGATAGATAGATAGATAGATAGATAGATAGATAGATAGATAGATAGATAGATAGATAGATAGATAGATAGATAGATAGATAGATAGATAGATAGATAGATAGATAGATAGATAGATAGATAGATAGATAGATAGATAGATAGATAGATAGATAGATAGATAGATAGATAGATAGATAGATAGATAGATAGATAGATAGATAGATAGATAGATAGATAGATAGATAGATAGATAGATAGATAGATAGATAGATAGATTAGATAGATAGATAGATAGATAGATAGATAGATAGATAGATAGATAGATAGATAGATAGATAGATCGATAGATAGATAGATAGATAGATAGTTAGATAGATAGATAGATAGATAGATAGATAGATAGATAGATAGATAGATAGATAGATAGATAGATAGATAGATAGATAGATAGATAGATAGATAGATAGATAGATAGATAGATAGATAGATAGATAGATAGATAGATAGATAGATAGATAGATAGATAGATAGATAGATAGATAGATAGATAGATAGATAGATAGATAGATAGATAGATAGATAGATAGATAGATAGATAGATAGATAGATAGATAGATAGATAGATAGATAGATAGATAGATAGATAGATAGATAGATAGATAGATAGATAGATAGATAGATAGATAGATAGATAGATAGATAGATAGATAGATAGATAGATAGATAGATAGATAGATCCGCACTGCCCAGTAGCAGACAGAACGGATAAGTCTTGATCCGCATAGCAACAACTCCACCCAGCTAATTGACTGGGACAGTCGGATTTCGGGCAGCTCAGCAGCCTCCCTCCCCTAGAGCCTCCTTGGCTTTCTGCTTGTCGAATTCCTATTTTTCCCATCGGCCGATCCCCAGCGGGCTAATTTGCAGCCAAGGGGGAGCTCCAGAGCGATTCCGATCTAATCGCCCCCTACGGAATCCAGGGGCTTAGGGAGGTTGGGGGTGTTGGCGCTGGACATGAAGTGGGGGGAGCGGAGATGAGCACTGGCGGTGAACACAGCTCTCGGGCATTCATTCGCATATGCTCGGCAAGCAAGAACCGCACTAAACACCCCATTGAGTTGTCGGCTTGCAGTGGAGAGTCTAGATAGATAATGCTGCATTATGCTAAGACGAGGAGATTTCTGACAAGTGCAGAGGAAAATTTTGCGAATTGGACAAGCATGTTTATCAAGCATGCCCGATTTTGTACCAATTCATAACTTTGTAGACATGTTGTAGCATTTCTGTGTGGTCAAAAATACTTTTATGGATGGATAATTTCTATAGCTCAATCGATAGTACAGAAGATTCAAAATACTTTGTGGAAGAAGTTATATGAGGCTTGCATTCTAAGCAACCATGTCTCGTATCGCACTCTACCCCCAGCAACCATGTCCCCTAGCAACATTGTCCCTCTCTATAGGGTCCCTAGCAACCGTGCACCTTTCTGTAGCGTCCCTAGCAACCGTGTCCTTTTCTATAGCATATCTAGCAACCGTGTCCCTTTCTATAGCATCCCCAGCAACCGTGTCCCTTTCTGTAGCGTCCCTAGAAACGATGTCCCTTTCTATCGCATCCTTAGAAACCGTGTCCCTTTCTAGAGCGTCCCTAGCAACCGTGTCCTCTTTTATAGCATCCCTAGCAATCAATCATCTATAACGTCCGAAGAAATCTGTCTCTTAAGTAGCGTCCCTAGCAACTCTGCCCTTCTATTAGCGCCCTTAGAAACCGTTTTTAATTTTGCAGCAATTCTACAAGCGTAAATTATGAATCAAGCAACAGCTTAAGCATAATTGAGCTGGGACAGCCAATTTTATTCCTCGTAGAACATTTTTATAATGAGCAACGCATCAGAGACCACGCTCCACCCTTAGAATTTAAGTTTAGCATAATTAAGCAAGCAATTAAAAACAATTTAACTCCGTCGAGCAATGCAATATTTCGTGCGAGTTTTTAATTGGACGGGCTTCTAAATTAGCCGCTCTTGGCTGCATAAAAAGAAGCAACTCAAAAAACACAGCACGACATGATAATTTTGAATTCATAATTACGCGCGCCGACTAAAACTGTACCCATTTTTGCTCATTCTTCGGCAGCTAACCCGGAATTTAGTGGATTTAGTCTAGTGTGACTCAGATCTCTCATAGTATGATTAACGATCGAATGTTCCAATTTTGCTTGTCTCTTCTATTGTCTCTCACTACTATAGATAGATCTCTCAGAATACCCAAACTAGAATTCTCAGAATACCCACACTAGATCTCTTAGAATACCCGAACTATAGATCGTTCAGAATACCCACACGAGATATCTCAGAATACCCAAACTAGAATTCTCAGAATACCCGCACTAGATCTCTCAGAATACCCGCACTATAGATCCCTCAGAATACACACACTAGATCTCTCAGAATACCCGCACTATAGATCCCTCAGAATACACACACTAGATCTCTCAGAATACCCGCACTATAGATCCCTCAGAATACACACACTAGATCTCTCAGAAAACCTGCACTAGATCTAAGTTTTTTAGGACCCACCATATATAGACCCTCGAAATAGCCTATAAAGCCTATACAGAATTTCATTCGATGGCATCTAGAAAATCTCTAAAATACGTGACATGCTCGTACCTGCCTACTTTTAAGTGACATACTAATAGTATAAAATAAAGAAAATATTAATTGCGCATGATTTACCATGCCAATGTCCAAAGCTGCTAGAATACAAAGTCTTATTAAATTTTTATGTACATGTCTAGAATATTAATTAACTCTTACATTAAAAAAAGATGAGTTTCTTTGCAGAAAAACTTTCTCGACGCAAACTCGATCGGTTTGGATTGCAAAGCGTGCATATTTTCATCACCTAATTGTGCACTCACTAACTCGCTCCACGTACTATAGTTTCTAACTTGATCCTGCATTCGCATAATGAGATGCAAATATACGCTAAAGCATACATGCAGTTTACCATATTTTCAGGACATTTTTTCCAGGACAGCTGTAGTTTTATGCAATAAGAATTACGACCAAAAATCTGCATGGATCGAAAATTCGAACTTTTATCTGTTGTTTGTTTTGAACAAATTACAAAATCCGCGATGCGCTTTCAAACAAACTGGCGCATCATATGGAACCCAGGCTCTTTTGACTGAACATTTTGGTGCTTCTGCTGACCGATAATTACAGTGCTTCCAGATCAGGAATTCTAGATCTTTTGACTGAAGATTCGATCTGGCGCATCCATACATGTATTTCTCCGACTTAACAATTAAAATAACAAGGGCGACTTAATTAAATACATGGACATAATTGTTGGTAGGATGCTACACCCAAACCGCACAAATTGAAAGTTATTCTGGAGGATGGCACTGAAGAGTACTTACTGTACTGATAAATTAAGATGCTGAAGATGGTTACGAAAATAAAGCTTATTTGTAGGTTACGCCAGAAGCTGTACGCACTATATAATTCAATGAGACGGGCTTGTCAATGAGTAATAAATTTGCATATGTTAAAATATCCTCCCATACCGTACATATATACTGTATGTAGACATTTATTTTGAACTCCTAGAATAAAAAAACACACAATACTTAAAATCCTTTATCTTATAAAAAATCCTGAAAAAATCGGCTATTCAGTACATGTAGATTGTTGTCAATAACCTAAAGTGAACAAAAGCTATGCAACTATCTGAACTCGCCAGCAATTAAAGCTTTTCAATATACTCGCAGTGCTGTGTGTTTTTTAGTAAAATTGTTATGGCCCGAAGTAAAAAACCAATTTAATGATTCGTGCAGCAAAGCGAGCCTTTGAAGAAGATCGAAGTTTCAGAAGTAAAGTTTCAGACTTTCAGAATTAGTGTTTCAGTTAAGAGAAGCGATAAAATTATTCAGGTACAATATATGTACGTGTTAATGTTAACGTCCGTACGTACACTGCACTACGTACTCATTAACGTTAAAATATGGTTTAAGTATTGAAATCAGGCTTCTATTGAGATAATCCACTTCTTTGATGTTAGACATACTTCGAACAAAGTATAACAGCAGAAACAGCAATATTACCTACAGCAAATTCATTTGCTCTTTGTTTAAATCAGTAAAAAACGCAAATGCAAAATTGTACAGTTCAAATTGGGCAGTTTCCCGAGAAATCGCAATATAATTGTAATTTTGGACCTTCGAAATGGATACAAACAGCAAGTTATTGAATATTAACTTTTATGAAAGAAGATCAAAACTTCTTCAGACTTTTACTATTTTTATTATACATACAGATTTTTGTCTAAAATAGTTAGGCCGCAATATTTCACACAGGGTACTGCATATAATTCAATGATACATTTGATAGAGTTGTGTTAGTCCCAGTGCACATTTTATAAAATAAGAACAGCTGCATTATTTTTTAACTATGGTAGTATGTTAAAAAGCTACTTTAAAATGCTAATAAGGTATATTAAATGCATAAATATATGCCTTATTTTAAAATTTTTCCTAAAATTCTGTTTGATTCAGAAAGAATTAAATTGATTTTTAATACTGCCATACTTTGTTAATGTTATTTAAATTGGTCTATTTATAGTAGCTATCATTTAGCTGATAGGTTATTTGCTGAATTTTTTTCACTAAGTTTTATTTTTTTCCTTTCATAGACCATAGCTCTACTAAATTATTTGATAAATTTTACTTGAAGTTAAATATTTATTGTAGCATATAGAACACAAGTTAGACATCTTGCTAAACTGAAAAAAATCTTTATACTATCAGCTATATTGAAAAAAAACTCTAATAATATATATTGCATCTTATGGAACTTGTAGAATAGCAACTTTTTAATTTCTATCTGCTTAATACCTTCCTCAAGTAGATTTATTAGCTAAATAAAAGCATACTAATCTTTGAAAATATATTCGAAATAATAATTAATACCAAGCAAACTTGACGATTTCAGTCAGTGATGACTCATGAAAGCCAGTCGCCATTTATAAATGCTAACAATAGACGAAATCTGTCCTGGCTAAACATCTATCCGGCTCCGGCTGAAGCATCGGCTCGAATTGAGCGCCCTAGCGCCGGTCTGAAGCGCTATCATCGCCAACAGACTGAACTACTGAACGCCTATCAGAACTTGGTTGGTTCAGGCAACGATCACAACAATAGTGAAGAAGAGAATGATAGTCAGAATCAAAGAGAGCGCACAACTAGCGACAATGGGGACGGCAGCGCTGAGCAAAATAACTTGTCTCCGATTGCAAGGTAGATATTGTCTATTAGGCTTGAATTTCTACTTCTTGATTACGTAGAAAACCATAGCTACAAGGTACTATAGTTATTTCATTGTGCAAGTTTGAGTATAAAATTTTAATTTGTATCAAACGAAAGGTATACTGACCTAACAGTTTGGGCAGAGAGAGACAAAGACGGAAAATGACTGGCAAAGAGGAACAAAGACTCACAGAACAGTGCACACAAGATCCACGTCCATGAATAAGTAATTAAGAAGTAATTACCCTTATCAGCCGTTTTATGTCGCGCTGTAAAACTGATAAAGAACAAATTTCAAGATAAGCGATTGTAAGGCCGGTTAAGCAAATAGCGAAAAAGAGCGTGGAAAGCCGGCGCACTGATATCGATTAGGATTAAAGGAGTGAGTCATCCAACGACCTCTACCCCAAGCCTAGGCTAGCTGAACCCTTTACCCAGCCAATCAAATCGCACCAGAGCGCTTGTAAATGCACAACACACAAAGCTATATATAGGCTGCAAACACTGGGGCAAAGGGGTCGATAAACTGGAGTGGGTTGGAGTAGACAGACAAGAAATACCAAGCATACCGTTTTAGCAGCCAGTGCAGAACCTTTAATAGCCTATAATGTAGCAAAAGGGCTAAGGCTAGCCAGCCTGTGTGACTAACTTATAAATCTGATTAGTATATTGTGCGATAATTTTGAGCAAGTGCGAAAAATTAATGAATACACATGAAAAAAACAAAAAACAGATGACGCATTTAGATATGGTTAGTGCAAGGAAGTAAAGCGCGATAGAATTGTTGAAAAAAACATTGAAAATTAAAATGAATTTAAATTTTTTTCTCGAACCAAAGCAGAATCAGTAAGAGTCCACCTCACGTGTGCACCTCTGCAAAAACCCACGATCACAGGACGATTACGCCTAAGTCGCCATGGTCACCGGTATCAACACCGGCAGCAGTTTGGACGGTTCGTCGACAAGCTGAAGCTTCTGTGCTGGCCAATATTCTATTGGGCGGCTGCAAAGCAGCAGCTGTGGCCCTGTCCGGCTCTCTAGCCGTTGTAGCCTCTCTAATTGAGTCTAGCCTGCAGCTGCTCAGCGGTTTTGTCGTTTGGCGGGCGAGTCAGAAAACTAGGCGACGATTTCGGTACTCGTATCCGCAGGGTCGGACTCGACTCGAGCCGGTGAGAAACCTGATATTTTTAACAGTAGAACTACCAAGGGGGTTTCCCTCCAGACAATTTTTTTGCTGCGCCAGAACGGAGCAACGCTGGCACACGAAATTCAAGAACTCTGACTAACTTTTTATTGCGCACCTTCTCAAACAACAACCAAGTCGCCCGCCCTCCGGACCTGGTGCCATCTGTTGAAGGTCCAGAAGCTCCGCCTGGGTGAAGGCTAGTGACCAACGAAGCTACAGCTGATGCAGACATATGTGGTCGACGTGCTGGTGAAATTTGGAGTCTTGGCAAGGCTGTACAGAGGCGCAGTGCTGATTGGCGCACAGGGGTTCATTGAATACACTGGCGCTTATTGGGAAAAATCAGACCTTCTGGCTGAATCGTCGAATATCCAGACGGTCCGGAAAGCGAGCGACTTGATTCTTGTTTGAAAAGGTGCGCAATAAAAAGTTAGTCAGAGTTCTTGAATTTCGTTCGCCTGCGTTGCTCCGTTCCGGCACAGCAAAAAAAATTTTCAGGGGCCGGTGGGGAAATTCCCCTCCCCTTGGTAGTTCGACGGACTAAAAAATGGCTTGGCATTCCTACTGTTAATATATACATGTATTTATTGTCTATTAAAGGTTTCACTAGACGTTAATTTCTCTCCAGGACGCCTTCAGTTTCGATAAAAAGTTCAAAATCCACTTTGACGAATCTTTTAGGCAATGTTCACGAAATTTAGGGCCTTTGTGAAATCACCTTGATTTACCTATGTACCTAGGTAGTTTTTGCATTTGCGTCAAAGCTAATCCATATATTACAGAATGCTTGTGCTTAATCCAATAGCAATCCTACTTCAGTATATTGTTTAAAAGATTTTTTATTCTAGAATTATCCAGAATTATACACAGTAATCGTTTTTCGTTGGACAAAACAGGTAGCCATCGTTGTTCTAGCCGTTGTCATGGCAACAGCCACGGTGCAAATGCTGGTCCGAGCTGGCGGAGAGGCGACTGTCGCCTTGGCGCAATCTGCCGGCAGCAACCGAAGCGTGCGAAATGTAGGATTGCAAGTCGAATGTCGATGCGGCGACGTCGGCAATTGCAGCGTCGGTGAATGTCGTAGTTGGACAAAACCGATGAAAGCTCGAATAGTGAAGACTATAGGCGAGTGCCGACGAACTCTACAGCTCCTAGCCTCAATCTCATTTTCATCTTCATGCATTAATCTCATTTTCAGGCGTCTCCGAGCTGACACCAACGGTCGTGGCCCTCGTTGGCGCATCTGTGGCCGTGAAGGCAGTCCTGCTGACAGCCTGCCTGGCCAGCAGTCGCACTCGCGGCAGTCACAGCGGTCGCATTCTGGCTGTCGCTCATTTCAACGACATTGTCTGCAGTTCGTTAGCGCTCGGCTCAGCGGCTGCGGCGCGCTATCTCTGGCCCTACTTAGACCCTATCGGCGCCGCTGTTATAGCTCTGTTTATAGCACAGTCCTGGATTCGAGTCCTACTGCATCAGATCCGTTTGCTAACTGGTCGATGCGCCGATCACAAACTATTGCAACTGCTAATATTTGCTAGCGCCAATCACAGCCCACTAATCACTGGAGTTTGCTCTGCGACGGCTTTTCATCACGGAGTTCAATGCCTGGCCGAGGTGTCTATCCAGTTGGCGCCGGACACTCCGCTGCGCTTGGCGCACGATGTCGCAGAGAAGCTGCAACAAAGGCTGGAACAAATCGAAGGTATTGAGCGAGCGTTCGTGCATCCGCACTGCGGTGACCGGCCTTGTGAGCACAAAGTGGTGTGACCGCTTAGCATGGATTCAGCTCGATAGTTAGACGTTTTCGAGTTACAAGTGAAGCACGTGTTTCGTACCAACGGCTTGCAGTTGTGGCGTCCTTTTATTTCAGTTGTACAAGAGACGCGACATAAAGGACGCCGAATTTGATTGGCTGAGGTTAAAGTCACGTGATAGTAGTTTAGTCTTACAGTTTGTTCAACTCCGCGACTCTGTAGGTCTTCCATGCACGTTTTATCATACTGTGCTCAATGATCATTCAAATTAAGCTAGGTCAAATACGAATATTAAAATTCGATTAAAAATGCTCCATTTAACTTCTTGTCGCTTTCGCCAATAGTATCCTTGTTAAAACCATTGTTAACTACTAATACAAATTTTGTCTGTTTTGGCGGCATTTAATTTTGCTTAGATTGACCCATTTTTACTTTTCTATTATCTTCATTTTGAAGCTGATTCTGTTTTACTTGCCAAAATATATAGATTTAGTTTTAAATCTATTACACCTGAACTGAATACTCAGTTAAACAAGGTATAAATTGATGTTGGAGTTTTACAATTCCTTGAAACGCCATTGCTGCGTACCGTACTTATAAATGCTACTCTGCCCATTACGCTGACGCCTGAGCATACGAGTGTAGACGAATACTGTTTCACAGACACGCACTAGGTGTACATCGGCCCTAACTTTCTATTAGACAGGCATGTGCACTCATCTCTGTCCTGGTGATTGGCCCTCAACGCACACATCGGCCCTAACTTTCTATTAGACAGGAATGTGCACTCTCTGTCCTGGTGATTGGCCCTCAACGCACACATCGGCCCTAACTTTCTATTAGACAGGAATGTGCACTCTCTGTCCTGGTGGTTGGCCCTCATGGGTGCGAATCTCACGACAACCTCCCGGCGACCCGGCCAATTTTCGTGCACACACAAGTCCCAAATGAATGCGACTCAAGCGCGTGCATCAAGTTCTACCGTAGATAGATTTTGGTCGCGACGTAAAAAGTACGAAAAGCAGCTTGGAATTTGCGAACTTTTTAATTTATTGTTGATTTACAAAGAATTGCGGCGGGGGTAACCTGGCGTACAGTATTATCTATGGCAGAGGCTATGAAACTATGAAATATAGAATTTAGTGTCAGCAGTAATCGTGTAAAATGCGATAAAGCTTACGGTTAGAAAAAAATGACTGGTCTATTACAAAATTCAACGCCGCTTCTGCTTCTGTGCTGCCTGGCAGCAGCAATCAACGTCTCTGCTGGCTCCTTCTGTACGTACAATTTTGCTAAATTGGTTCAGCACACTTGGACAATGCCGGAGGGCTTCGCTTCTTATGATGGTAGGTTTCTGTTAATTTTTGAACTGCAATTCTCATATCCTGATGTTATTACAACTGGATAAACTGCACGACTGTAACTTTTTGTTTTAGTTGCCAGCAATCATTCATCAACGAACGCTAGTGCACTGCATGTGCCTCGAAGTGTAGGAGACTCGACGCCTAAACAAAAAACTGCTGCAGTGCAATCAGATTCGAATGGTGAGATAGGAGTTCATCGTGGCTTACTTACTTTCCGAAGTTTAGGCATCTATAATATGAGGTCTATGAGGTCTACGATATGAGGTCACGATATGATATCTGACATGATCCTTAGCATCTCTGATGACATGATCTTTAGCATCTCTGATGACATGATCTATAGCATCTCTGATGACATGATCTATAGCATCTCTGATGACATGATCTATAGCATCTCTGATGACATGATCTATAGCATCTCTGATGACATGATCTATAGCATCTCTGATGACATGATCCATAGCATCTCTGATGACATGATCTATAGCATCTCTGATGACATGATCTATAGCATGTCTGATGACATGATCTATAGCATGTCTGATGACATGATCTATAGCATCTCTGATGACATGATCTATAGCATCTCTGATGACATGATCTATAGCATCTCTGATGACATGATCTATAGCATCTCTGATGACATGATCTATAGCATCTCTGATGACATGATCTATAGCATCTCTGATGACATGATCTATAGCATCTCTGATGACATGATCTATAGCATCTCTGATGACATGATCTATAGCATCTCTGATGACATGATCTATAGCATCTCTGATGACATGATCTATAGCATCTCTGATGACATGATCTATAGCATCTCTGATGACATGATCTATAGCATCTCTGATGACATGATCTATAGCATCTCTGATGACATGATCTATAGCATCTCTGATGACATGATCTATAGCATCTCTGATGACATGATCTATAGCATCTCTGATGACATGATCTATAGCATCTCTGATGACATGATCTATAGCATCTCTGATGACATGATCTATAGCATCTCTGATGACATGATCTATAGCATCTCTGATGACATGATCTATAGCATCTCTGATGACATGATCTATAGCATCTCTGATGACATAATCTATAGTATCTCTGATGACATAATCTATAGCATCTCTGATGACATGATCTATAGCATACACTGTAGACCTCCTGTTCTACGTCTCAAAGACATCGCTAGCCTACATCCTCAATCGTTGCGTTGACATATCTTCCATCTGCAGGCAAATGCCCAGCAAATCTCTATGCTCCAATTGGATTCTACAATCAACCGAGACGCTCTGATTCCAAGCGATCAATAAAAAAATTAGCCAATGAAACAGGAGTTACTGAATCTACGACACACGCAACGAACAAGACGACTGGTCACGTGACCGCATCCTCAGCCAATAGCCAATGTCCCAACACCAAACTAATGCTCGCTGCTGAACTATTCTCGTCAGCATCGCAAAGAAAGTCAACCAGGAAACAGAAATAAACAATAAACTAAAGCTGCGTGATAGTACTTATAGTAGAAAGATTTGCGTATGGAGACAGACCTAGAGAAATATCTTCAGTTTTAAAGCCAGGATTATATAGTACCAAAATCCTAGTTAGCATTTACTTATCATTCTCATCCTCACTTCCTGATCGTTGATAAGGATTTAGTCTTTAGGTTTCAGTGCACGTGTTAAAATTGAAATTTTATCTTACTACTTACTATACTAATACTTTAAGCCAGCAAATACATTATATACAAACACGGGAAGATAAGCACCGCTGCATGACTTTAACTGCTTGCCTTTAAGGATTATCATTTATCTATAATAAGCAATTTCTACATGTACAAGTTTTCTACTAAAAGTAGTCTAAGCGAAAGCGACGTCAATTTTCTAGTTATCTTATGCAAAGATTCAGCCATGTTCTCGTAATGGGTTTCGTACAGATTCTGCTTGCCTTTATCAAAGAAAAACTACCAGGGAATTGAAGCATTTGCCATAGACAACTTGCCGAGTGAATATCAGCATTCCAAGTGCAGTCGCATTAATTTAGGGGCTAAATTGGAATCTCGGCTTGGCTCTGCTCGTGCAATTTACGCCCAGCTTGAGGACCAACCCCAAAGGCGCAGTGAAGTGTACATGCCTAACGATAAATAAAGTTAGGGCCGCTGTACACTCCTGTGTGAGTGTGTGCCTGTGCGTATGACTGCGTGCTCAGGGGAGTCGGCGGAATGGCCTGTTGTGTAGAAATGTCAATTAAAGTGCGTGCCATGGTGCACACAGGCACAGCCTTCCTTTTGCTTGAATTTCCCAGACGCAAAACAATCCACAGAGGGCCAATTAAGCATTATTATTGTTGTTTTCAACATAACATGACACCACGAATCGGACAGTCAGAAAAAGTAGAGCACAGATTCAGTGTCAGCGCAATTATATTATATATTTTATCTATTTTATATACCTTTATATTATGAGCGTAATAGTAATTATTACTAAATATACAATTAAAAAATGTTACTGAACCAATCGCATCATTAAAGAAATTCAATTGCTAAACAAATAAGAAAGAAAGAGACACACAAATTTACTGTGAAATAAATGTTATAATGTTGGCCAAATCCTGTACAGACAAGCAGTTAAATTTATACGGAATTGTACACAAATAAGGAAAATATACTAAAATAAGTTCTCACATATTAAACTAATTAGTAAATTAGTAAAAATTCCGCAATTACAGAGCTGTGCAAACTTCTAATGAGGCCTAATTTATTGTTTCATTGAAAAGTCTCTTTTAAGGGGCTGACTGTGTTGAATCCTGCATATACTTTAGTACAGATTAAATTCTAGAGCATTTTAACACTGCCTCGCTGGGGGACAGGATGAAGGAGAATGTAATTGGGAAGCTGGGTAGAAAGGAAGAGGTGGAGAGGGAGAGAGGGGGGAGGGAGAGAACACAGAAAAAATATTATACAAAATCAGCGGATCTCAGACAGGCTAGGACCGACAGGACTCAGTCTGACAGGCGGCGGTCACCACTTCCGATTCTTCAATTGGGTCGTCATCGCCGCCGCAGTGCGGCTTATCCGGTCCCAGCTTCCGGTACAGTTGCACTATTAGCTGCTGCATCTCAGCGCGTTTATTCTGAATCTCGGCGTTATTAAACCAATTCCGCATATGCTCCTGAAAGTAGGCCTTAGTGAATTCCGGAATCGGTCGCTTGTAGAACATTTCGGCGTAGTGCAACACGTACGGACCGCAGTCTACAAAGTTGGGCTGCTGAGGCACGTGCGGACTGAAGCCGCGCATGGTGCCTTTGTCGAATCGTTTGGGGCCGAGACCTGCGCGCTTCTTGATGTCCCACTCCACTTGCAGATACCTGGAGGGGAGAGAAGAGTTTAATAAGCGCGCGTGGCATAGGCGCATTACTGTATGAAATAAAGCGCGCACCGTATAAAATAATGCGCGCATCGTATAAAATAATGCGCGCACCGTATAAAATAATGCGCGCACCGTATAAAATAATGCGCGCATCGTATAAAATAATACGCGCACCGTATAAAATAATGCGCGCACCGTATAAAATAATGCGCGCATCATATGAAAAGGGCGCGCATCGTACGACACAAGCGCGCAAGATACGCGCAAAGTTTTGTTTGTTCTTTGGCCAGACAAAGCTATCAACCTATCAAGTAGTCAATGATGCTTCATTTAATGGGGGTCCCAACTACAGAATCGAACCCTGGACCTATATGAACTAACGTCACTCACTCTCTGATAATTTTCACGTTAGGCCCGCGGTGCGCCGTCCCAGACAGGCTGTCGAAAACCAGCACGCACGGCAATTGCAGGGTGCCGTCATCGGATCGAACAGCTCCAGCAGGTAGCGGCTGCGGTGCTTGATCTTGACTGGAATTCGAAGGCGCCGTTGATTCGGCGGTCGTTCCATTTGGTCCCGTCGTCGCTTCTGTCTGGGCGGCCCGTTCAGCATTGAGCATGTCGTTATAGTCAACGCAGCCAGCCAGCATTGGAAAACAGATGACAACAAGGAACCAATGATAGTTCTCATTGATTGGTATGATGATGAAGTCTTTAGAGAACAGGTCCACTTTTCGAGTCCATTTAGCTACGGACGCGTGGCGACGTTCAGCAGCGATTGACGCGTCGACAGCAACAGCCGCTGCAGCCGCCTCAGCCGCTTCAATTCCGGCGCAATGGGCCAATCGTTTGTAGAAGAACGAATTAAACAGATGAGTCCGCGCCCTCTGCTCCGGCGTTAAAAGTTCGTGCAAGATGTACTTTAAATAGAAGTCAATTATAACGTCGTTAAGATAATTGCCCGATCTTAAACAGGCCAGATCGGTGTCTGTGATGGTGATGCCGTTAGAGCCGCCAGGTCGATAGGTGAACTTCTCAATTAGTGGCGGAGGAGGTGGAGGCGGCGGCTGCGGCACAAGTGTCGGCAAAGTAATTGCCTTTGATGTTGCCGCCGCCGAAGGTGAGATAATTATGCGCACAGTCTGCACAGACGATAACGATAATTGGGCTTGCGCCGGCTGAGTTGGCTGGCTTAAAGATGGCGATGCTTGGGTTCTGATGAACACAATGCGCCGAGCCTGTTGTTGTTGCTGTTGCTGCTGCAGAGACGGCGGGTGAAGTCTTAAAGTGGGCGTAGCAGCAGCAGAAGAAGCAACACTCGATACAGGTATCACAGCATTAGAAGCTTCTGATACTACAATAACAGCGGACGAGTCGGTAGTTCCCAATGTTGTTGCTTCTGAACTAATTGCTGTTTTCGCTGTGTCTTCTGCTTTTTCTGCAGGACTTGTTATAGCTGTAGCTGCTGTTGTTGTTGTTGTTGTTGTTGTTAGTTCTGCTGCTGTTGTTGTTGGCGATGGTGTCATGGCGAGAAGTAATTGCGGATCGCAGTCGTGCAGTACAGACCGGCCTGAGACATCGTTAAGCTTCATTATTCGAACGCACAGCTGGGATCCGGCACGCTCGTACCAGTGTATCAACTGCTGAATGTTCGACACCAGTGGGTCTGGAAGCAATGAAAGACAGGTTTGTGTTACCGACTGATGGCGCTGAGTCACGGTTCCCCACCCCCATCCTCTTGATTGCCCATCCCCATCCTCTTGATTACCCATCCCCAATCTCTCGATTTCCCCATCTCCATCCTCTTGATTTCCCCATCCCCATCTTTTTGATTTCCCCATCCCCATCCCTTCGATTTCCCCATCCTCTTGATTTCCCCTTCCCCTTCTTTTGATTTCCCCATCCCCTTATTTTTGATTTCCCCATCCCCTCGATTTCCCCATCCTCTTGATTTCTCCCTCTTATTCTTCCTGATTTCCCATCCCCATCCCCTCGAGTTCCCCATCCCCTCGATTTCCCATCCCCATCCTCTTGATTTCCCCATCCCCATCCTCTTGATTTCCCCATCCCCATCCTCTTGATTTCCCCATTCCCATCTTTTTGATTTCTCCATCCCCATCCCCTTCTTTTGATTTCCCTATCCCCATCCTCTCGATTTTTCCATCTCCATCCCTCGATTCCCCATCCCCTCGAGTTCCCCATTCCTTCGATTTCCCCATTCCCAACGCCTCGACTTCCCCAGCTTCTTTTTTCCCACGCGTTTCTCCAATTTTGCCACCACATGCAATCCTATCTGACCGAATCGGGAAAAATGTCCCCAAAATAAAAACATGGGACAACAGCCCAATCAGCAGCGCACCTGCGTCAGATTTATCCTCAGCCACTAATCCAATAACCCAGCGCCTGGCTCCGGTAGTAGCGCAGCACAGATAATCCTCTGGCAAGCCGGCCTGCTGGCAGATTCTGGCGCACTCCGCCTTGTCAGTTGGCCTGTAGCCAATAAAAGCCAACGGTTTAGTAGCAAAATACGTCACAGTGACAATCTTGTGAGGTATTCGAATGTAGGCTAAAGATGCCTCTCGGTGAACGCTGTCGCTACTGCCATTATGGCCATCGCTACTATTATCAAAGGGAAACTCAACGCAATCCAAGCTTAGCCGAAGCAGTCCAATTCTGGTTAAGGCGCGAAATTTAGACTTGCCAATCATTGTATGACTCAACGGGACAGACAGATTATCGATACTATTGGAATTGGATCGGTCAGGCAATATCGAGTCGAACGATATAGTTTCTTTTAGCCGTTTGCTAGGCGGCGAACAGGCCGTCGTGTTGAGCCTCTGGGCGGCCGAATAGTAATAAGCCGAATTACGTGAAAATGATGGACGAAGCATGACGGTCTGGACTGGCATCTGTGGAATTGCTGATGTTGCTGCTGCTGTTGTTGTTGCCGTTGCAGAATCCGACGTTATTGTCGAAGAGTCTGCTGCTGTTAACCGTTCGATTGGGCCAACAGTTTCAACATTGACCGCTGTGGAGGTGGCGGCGGTGGCGGCGGCGGTGGTGTCGGCGGAGGATTCAACCCCGCAAACGCCAACGCCCGACGGCTTCGAGGTGCGGATGACTGGGCTGTTGAGCATGAAGTTGACAGCAAATATCTTTTCAAAAGGGCGAGTAATGATGAGTCTGTGCACTTTTAAACAGTTTTAGACATGCTGAAAATGCCTGGCGTTGCTAAGGGAAAATAATGTAGCTGATTATGAGCGTTGCTAGGGACAGTTAATATAGCTGATTATGAGCGTTCCTAGGGCCATATAATGTAGCTGATTATGAGCGTTGCTAGGGCCAGATAATGTAGCTGATTATGCGCTGCTAGGGACAGATGATGTAGCTGATTATGAGCGTTGCTAAGGGCATCTAGTTCTGAGCGTTGCTAGGGACAGAGATTGTAGCTGATTATAAGCGTTGCTCATGATTATGCATATGATTATGCATATGATAGTGATATGCATATGAATATGATAGCATATGATTATACTAGGGCCAGATAATGTAGCTGATTATGCGCGTTGCTAGGGACAGATGATGTAGCTGATTATGAGCGTTGCTAGGGACAGATGATGTAGCTGATTATGAGCGTTGCTAAGGGCATCTAGTTCTGAGCGTTGCTAAGGGCATCTAGTTCTGAGCGTTGATAAGGGCATCTAGTTCTGAGCGTTGCTAAGGGCATCTAGTTCTGAGCGTTGATAAGGGCATCTAGTTCTGAGCGTTGCTAAGGGCATCTAGTTCTGATCGTTGCTAAGGGAAGAAAATGTAGCTAGTTATGAGCGTTGCTAGGGAAAGATAATGTAGCTGATTATGAGCGTTGCTAGGGACAGACAATGTAGCTTAATATGCGCGCTGCTAGGGACAGATAATGTAGCTGATTATGAGCGTTGCTAGGAGCAGATAATGTAGCTGATTATGCGCGTTGCTAGGGGCAGATAATATAGCTGATTATGTGCGTTGCTAGGGACAGATAATGTAGCTGATTATGCGCGTTGCTAGGGGCAGATAATATAGCTGATTATGTGCGTTGCTAGGGGCAGATAATGTAGCTGATTATGAGCGTTGCTGAGGGCAGATAATGTAGCTGATTATGCGCGTTGCTAGGGGCAGATAATGTAGCTGATTATGCGCGTTGCTAGGGACAGATAATGTAGCTGATTATGCGCGTTGCTAGGGGCAGATAATATAGCTGATTATGAGCGTTGCTGGGGACAGATAATGTAGCTGATTATGAGCGTTGCTGGGGACAGATAATGTTGCTAATTACGAGCGTTTCTTCGGCCAGACATTGCTTATACTGATTTCTATAGTTTTCAAATAAAAAAAAAGGTTGTAACTCAATTTATTTTTTATGCAGTCCAGTCCAGTACAGTTGCATTAAACGGAATCGAATATTAATAATTACACAATAATAAATGCCACATACATAGAAATTTGAATAACAGTTATTAGGCAACCTTAATCCGCAGCATTCTCTGCGATAGGGTTTGCGTGAACAGTAACATAGTTAATCTTGACATCCTTGACCGGTCGATAAGTTTTATCATCCACTGGTAGCGCCTCCAGCCTGTCAAGTACACTCAGACCATCGATAACTTTGCCGAACACAGTGTACTTATTATCCAGCATAGTCTGTTTAGCGTAGGCAATAAAAAACTGGCTACCATTCATATCGGGTCCATTGTTAGCCATGGACACTGTGCCTCTCTGGCTGTGACGCAGACTCTCGTGAAATTCGTCTTTAAACTTCTCGCCCCAGATGCTGGAGCCGCCTTTGCCAGTGTTGCTGGGATCGCCAGTTTGCACAATGAAACCGCGAATGTTCCTATGAAACACGCAGCCATTATAGTAGTCTGTGGCGCAAAGTGCTAGAAAATTTTCGCAAGTTTTCGGACACAGCTCGCATTCTAATTCGAGCTTTATGTCGCCCAGATCTGTGTGCAAAGTGACTGCCATGCATTAATTTGAGGTGGAATTAATTCTGTTAGTTTTTTGTTTATATAAATCAACGAGAAAAGGCTGAAACTGTAAAAAAATCTATAGGAAAAAAATTGGTGGCCACAAATGATAAAAGTATTAATAAATCGAAAATAGTATTGATAATATAAATCGAAAATAGAATTGATATAAATCGATAATAGTATTGATAATATAAATCGATAATAGTATTGATATAAATCGATAATAGTATTGATAATATAAATCGATAATAGTATTGATAATATAAATCGATAATAGTATTGATAATATAAATCGATAATAGTATTGATATAAATCGATAATAGTACTGATAATATAAATCGATAATAGTATTGATATAAATCGATAATAGTATTGATAATATAAATCGATAATAGTATTGATATAAATCGATAATAGTATTGATATAAATCGATAATAGTACTGATAATATAAATCGATAATAGTATTGATATAAATCGATAATAGTATTGATAATATAAATCGATAATAGTATTGATATAAATCGATAATAGTATTGATATAAATCGATAATAATACTGATAATATAAATCGATAATAGTATTGATATAAATCGATAATAGTATTGATATAAATCGATAATAGTACTGATAATATAGATCGATAATAGTACTGATAATATAGATCGATAATAGTACTGATAATATAAATCGATAATAGTATTGATATAAATCGATAATAGTATTGATATAAATCGATAATAGTATTGATATAAATCGATAATAGTACTGATAATATAGATCGATAATAGTATTAATATAAATCGATAATAGTATTGATATAAATCGATAATAGTATTGATATAAATCGATAATAGTATTGATATAAATCGATAATAGTACTGATAATATAGATCGATAATAGTATTAATAAATCGATAATAGTATTGATAATATAAATCGATAATAGTATTGATATAAATCGATAATAGTATTGATAATATAAATCGATAATAGTATTGATAATATAAATCGATAATAGTACTGATAATATAGATCGATAATAGTACTGATAATATAGATCGATAATAGTACTGATAATATAAATCGATAATAGTATTGATATAAATCGATAATAGTATTGATAATATAAATCGATAATAGTATTGATATAAATCGATAATAGTATTGATATAAATCGATAATAGTACTGATAATATAAATCGATAATAGTATTGATATAAATCGATAATAGTATTGATAATATAAATCGATAATAGTATTGATATAAATCGATAATAGTATTGATATAAATCGATAATAGTACTGATAATATAGATCGATAATAGTACTGATAATATAGATCGATAATAGTACTGATAATATAAATCGATAATAGTATTGATATAAATCGATAATAGTATTGATATAAATCGATAATAGTATTGATATAAATCGATAATAGTACTGATAATATAGATCGATAATAGTATTAATATAAATCGATAATAGTATTGATATAAATCGATAATAGTATTGATATAAATCGATAATAGTATTGATATAAATCGATAATAGTACTGATAATATAGATCGATAATAGTATTAATAAATCGATAATAGTAGTGTTATAAATCGATAATAGTACTGATAATATAAATCGATAATATTACTGACAATATCAATCGATAATAGTGACTATTATTTCTATCATAACATCTGACATAAATGAGTGAAATAATGTAACAAAAAGACATAGTTTTGATAAATATTGTACAGTCGTGTGCACAACATATTGCTAACGTATATTTGAAGAAAAATTATCGCAATAATTTTTCAGACCAAAAAACACGTTACTTAAATATTACTTTAATCTCAGTAGTAGCGGTAAAGTCTTTAAATTATTAATAACTACAAAACAGATATTAGAAAAAATCAAAATAATATTTCAACATCACAGATTTGAAACAAGCAAGCACGTTAAGACTTTATTGTAAGGACGGAGTGAAATTTGCATTTAAAATGTTTATTTTTATAAGATTTTCTTGAGCAGAAATAAAATAGCATTAAAAAAGGAATAAGGGACGGAAATCCATTAATCTAAAAATCCTGAAAACAGATTAAGGCCAAAGTTTAATTTATACATGCCAATAAAAACTGACAACGATCTACTCACGGTAGTCAGCTGAGATTAATTTAATTATTTTTTCATAAAAAAAATTACAAAAATAATTAAATAGTCCTTTTATTTGCTTATCGGTGACCTACTTAACACCTAGAAATTTTTAACTGTAAAAAGGAACTTGTGAATGCGGTCTGCAAGGATGCTGATTACAGGTATACCATTGTCCACCAGCCAAAATCCATGGTTAGGGAAGAATATATATGAGACTAGGCAAAATTGATATTGAGGATCTGGGAGGCTGGCCCAGCAACTGAGGATCTTGGAGGCTGGCCCAGCAACTGACACTCTGGGAGGCTGGCACAGCAACTGAGGATCTGGGAGGCTGGCCCAGCAACTGACACTCTGGGAGGCTGGCACAGCAACTGAGGATCTGGGAAACTGGCCCAGTAACTGAGGATCTGGGAGGCTGGTGGCCCAGCATCTGAGGATCTGGGAGGCTGGTGGCCCAGCATTTGAGGATCTGGGAGGCTGGCCCAGCAACTGATTATCTGGGAGGCTGGTGGCCCAGCAACTGAGGATCTGGGAGGCTGGCCCAGTAACTGAGGATCTGGGAGGCTGGTGGCCCAGCATCTGAGGATCTGGGAGGCTGGCCCAGCCAGCGAAATTCCGATGCCAAGTGGACAGGAACTCTCTATCAAACAACGAACGTCACTGTCGCGCCTTAAAAGCTTTAAACGCCGCGAGAAACTGCTCCCTAGTCTGGGAAATAATATCCGTCAGCATTTTCAAATCCTCATTCTTAGAATGCAGCGCCGATTGCAGAGCGCGTCTCAGCGATGACGCCTCCTCGTAGCAGGCGGTCAGCGCATCTCGCAGCCGATCAACCGACTCCTTGTTGGCGGCAAGGTCGTCGGACAACAGAGCGGCTAATTCAGCGTCGCTAGGCATCTCTATGGCAACGCTAGTACCCGGATGAGGCTGAGCAGTTTTACCAGTTTGCCTAGAAGATTTCTCTAATTGACGTTCGAGCAGAGCCAGACGCCGCATGGTCGACTGAAGTTGAGCAGCTGATTTTGCTTCGCGATCCAGCAGGTGCTGATATCTGCAGGTGTGCGGTCAGGGCCTGTCTAATCACTAATCGTCTAATCTCACTGTCTAATCTCAGCCTGTTCTCATCACTGTCTTATCTCACTGTCTAATCTCAGTCTGTGCTCACTGTCTAATCTCAGTCTGTGCTCACTGTCTAATCTCAGCCTGTGCTCACTGTCTAATATCAGCCTGTGCTCACTGTCTAATCTCAGCCTGTTCTCATCACTGTCTTATCTCAGTGTCTAATCTCAGTCTGTGCTCACTGTCTAATCTCAGCCTGTGCTCACTGTCTAATCTCAGTCTGTGAGTCTGTGCTCACTGTCTAATCTCAGCCTGTGCTCACTGTCTAATCTCAGCCTGTGCTCACTGTCTAATCTCAGTCTGTTCTCATCACTGTCTTATCTCAGTGTCTAATCTCAGTCTGTGCTCACTGTCTAATCTCAGCCTGTGCTCACTGTCTAATCTCAGTCTGTGAGTCTGTGCTCACTGTCTAATCTCAGCCTGTGCTCACTGTCTAATCTCAGCCTGTGCTAACTGTCTAATATCAGCCTGTGCTCACTGTCTAATCTCAGCCTGTTCTCATCACTGTGTTATCTCAGTGTCTAATCTCAGTCTGTGCTCACTGTCTAATCTCAGCCTGTGCTCACTGTCTAATCTCAGCCTGTGCTCACTGTCTAATCTCAGCCTGTGCTAACTGTCTAATCTCAGTCTGTGCTCACTGTCTAATCTCAGCCTGTGCTCACTGTCTAATCTCACTGTCTTATCTCAGCCTGTGCTCACTGTCTAATCTCAGTCTGTGCTCACTGTCTAATCTCAGTCTGTGCTTACTGTCTAATCTCAGTCTGTGCTCACTGTCTAATCTCAGTCTGTGCTCACTGTCTAATCTCAGCCTGTGCTCACTGTCTAATCTCAGCCTGTGCTCATTGTCTAATCTCAGCCTGTGCTCACTGTCTAATCTCAGTCTGTGCTTACTGTCTAATCTCAGCCTGTGCTCACTGTCTAATCTCACTGTCTAATCTCAGCCTGTGCTCACTGTCTAATCTCACTGTCTAATCTCAGCCTGTGCTCACTGTCTAATCTCACTGTCTAATATCAGCCTGTGCTCACTGTCTAATCTCAGCCTGTGCTCACTGTCTAATCTCACTGTCTAATATCAGCCTGTGCTCACTGTCTAATCTCAGCCTGTGCTCACTGTCTAATCTCAGCCTGTGCTCACTGTCTAATCTCAGCCTGTGCTCACTGTCTAATCTCAGCCTGTGCTCACTGTCTAATCTCACTGTCTAATCTAAGCCTGTGCTCACTGTCTAATCTCACTGTCTAATCTCAGCCTGTGCTCACTGTCTAATCTCACCTGGTCTCCTGTACGCCAGCCAATTCCCTTAGCCTGTCCCGTTCAACTTCGCAGGCGCTTAACAGGGCGCGCAGTTCGGCTAATTCAGCGGCGCTAGCGCTAGCGCCGGCGCCAGATGATCTGTCAGTGCCAACGTCGCCGCCGCCGCCGCTGCTGCTGGCAGTGCGCGGACGAGCAGAAACGGCTCGTTCCACTTTCTGCGAAACGAAATGTGCCAAAATGAAGTTGCGGTGAGAAATAATGTTATCCACTTTTATTTTGAGCGATTCTTTAAGGAGGATTAGGGGCGATTTTTAAGGTGGATTAATGGCGACTCTTAAGGTGGATTAGGGGCGATTCTTTAAGTGGATTAATGGCGACTCTTAAGGTGGATTAGGGGCGATTCTTTAAGTGGATTAATGGCGACCCTTAAGGTGGATTAGGGGCGATTCTTTAAGTGGATTAATGGCGACTCTTAAGGTGAATTAGGGGCGATTTTTAAGGTGGATTAGGGGCGATATTTAAGATGGATTAGAGGCGATTCTTAAGGTGGATGAGGGGCGATTCTTAAGGTGAATTAGGGGCGATCCTTAAGGTGGATTAGGGGCGATTTTTAAGATGGATTAGGGGCGATTCTTAAGGTGGATTAGGGGCGATTTTTAAGGTGGATTAGGAGCGATTCTTAAGGTGAATTAGGGGCGATTTTTAAGGTGGATTAGGGGCGATTTTTAAGGTGGATTAGGGGCGATTTTTAAGGTGGATTAGATTAGGGGCGATTTTTAAGGTGGATTAGATTAGGGGCGATTTTTAAGGTGAATTAGGGGCGATTCCTTAAGGAGGATTACGGGCGATTCTAAAGGAGGATTCGGGTGAAGGGTCCTCAAGTGGATTAGGGGCGACTCTTAAGGCGGATTAGGGATGATTATTAAGGCGGATTAGGGGCGATTCTAAAGGTGAATTAAGGGCGATTCTAAAGGTGGATTAGGGGCGCTTCTAAAGTTGAATTAAGGCGATTTTAGAGGTGGATTAGGGGCGATTCTAAATGTGGATTAGGGTCGATTTTTAAGGTTGATTAGGGGCGATATTAAGGTGGATTAGGGATGATTGTTAAGGCGGATTAGGGGCGATTCTAGAGGTGGATTAGAGGCGATTCTAAAGGTGAATTAAGGGCGATTCTAAATGTGGATTAGGGTCGATTTTTAAGGTGGATTAGGGGCGATATTAAGGTGGATTAGGGGCGATATTAAGGTGGATTAGGGGCGATTCTTAAAAGCTTAAGGGACAATTCTTAGGGTGGCTTAGGGATTAAAAATAACTTTAAAGGATTAATGGGCTATTTTCGAAATGGCATAGGGATTACCGGTTATTACCTGAGTGAGCGGCATCGGTAGCGGCAGAGGCTGGTCAAAATTGTCTTCATCATCAGCGTCTCCGGAACGCCGTCCAGACACCTGCTGTTGAAGCTTTCGAATCTGAGCCTCCTTATCAGCAACGATCTCCTTCAATCGATCGATAACCCGAGCTTCCTGATCTCGCTGAACCGCCTGTCTGGCCGTCTCGCCCTGCGCCGCTTTTTCCAGCGTAGCTCTGGCTTCCATTGCTTCTTCTAGAAGAGTCCTGGCTCGTTCTTGCTGGCGCATTAACGAAGCGATTAATTCGTCATCATGGCGACCCTTCTCGAGCAGGGTTTGCACCTGCGATTTCAGCGACTTGTTGTCGTTGGCCAGAGTCTTTGCCCGGGCTTTGGCACCGTCTAAACGCTCCTGAGATGAAGGGGAGAAGGGAAACGATGAGGATTGTAAGAATACTAAATGAGTCTAATACTAATCCCATAACTAATTCTCCATGATCCAAAGTAACTCTAATCTCATCACTAATCCATCAGGATCCCAAATAAGTATAATCTCATCACTAATCCGCCATGATCCCAAATAATCCCAGCACTAATCCGTCATGATCCCAAATAATCCCATCACTAATCCGTCATGATCCTAAATAGCTCTAATCCCATCACTAATCCGTCATGATCCTAAATAGCTCTAATCCCATCACTAATCCGTCATGATCCTAAATAGCTCTAATCCCATCACTAATCCGTCATGATCCCAAATAGCTCTAATCCCATCACTAATCCGCCATGATCCCAAATAATCCCATCATTAATCCACCATGATCCCAAATAATCCCATCACAAATCCGCCATGATCCCAAATAATCCCATCACTAATCCGCCATGATCCCAAATAATCCCAGCACTAATCCGTTATGATCCCAAATAATCCCATCACAAATCCGCCATGATCCCAAATAATCCCATCACTAATCCGTCATGATCCTAAATAGCTCTAATCCCATTACTAATCCGTCATGATCCCAAATAGCTCTAATCCCATTACTAATCCGCCATGATCCCAAATAATCCCATCATTAATCCACCATCATCCCAAATAATCCCATCACAAATCCGCCATGATCCCAAATAATCCCATCACAAATCCGCCATGATCCCAAATAATCCCATCACTAATCCGGCCTGATCCCAAATCATCCCATCACTAATCCGTCATGATCCCAAATCATCCCATCACTAATCCGTCATGATCCCAAATCATCCCATCACTAATCCGTCATGATCCCAAATCATCCCATCACTAATCCGTCATGATCCCAAATCATCCCATCACTAATCCGTCATGATCCCAAATCATCCCATCACTAATCCGTCATGATCCCAAATCATCCCATCACTAATCCGTCATGATCCCAAATCATCCCATCACTAATCCGTCATGATCCCAACCACTCACCTGCAATTTCTCTCTCTCGTCGCGCAACTCTCGCAGCTCTTTCTCCGAACGCTCAACCGCCTCTCGCCTCTCCCGCTGCAGCCGCTGCAGGTCTCTGTTAGCCGCAGTCGCAGTGGTAGACTTATTATCGACACCCCGCTGAGTAGAAGCCGCCGAACCCACAGAGAAAGCGTCATATCCTAGAGACGTTGCCCCAGTCGACATCATCAAATTTGACGAAGTTGACTCGGCCGATTTCAATCGCTGTTCGAGCTCGCGAACCCGAGCCTGCAGCATCAGCACCTGCTGTTGGCGACCTTTCCAGTTGCTACCCTGCCCGGCTAGCAGCTGAACTGGCGTAACGCCGCAGTCGCCCAATTCTTCGGCCAGAACTTTCTTAGCTATGTTCAATTCGCGAGTTAACGTTTGTACCTGGGATTGATTGACATGACATTGTAGATAGAAAATTTATTATGGTAAATTATAGTTGCATAGCATAACCATGTGGGATTTGGGATATTGGGGATATTAGGGATTCGCGGATTAATGAAGGATTTAAAAATGATGGGGGTTTGGGGATTAATGGGGGATTTGGGAAATCATGGGGGATTTGGGAAAACATGGGGGACTTGGGAAATCATGAATGGGATTTTGGGAAGTCATGTAGAGCATTTGGGGAATAATGCAGGGGATTTGGGGAATCATGGGGGATTTGGGAAATTATGGGTGATTTGGGAAATAATAACGCCTGGAGATGTGGCGAATAATGGATAGCTTTAGCTAAAAAAATGGGGATTTTGGGAATCAGTAATTAGAATTGGTATAAAGCTGACCTGCCCGCGCAAATCAGTCAGCTTAGCATCGCTGGCTTTCAATCGTTCTTTCAATTCTTTCCGTTCCTTTTTAGTAGACTCCTCTGGCGCCTCCCCGGCAGCGCTAGGCGCCATCTTAGGGGGCGCCGAGGCCGGAGCGGCAGCCGAAGCAGCGCTGGCCCGCTCCAACTCGTGACATTTCCTACTCAATTGAGCCGATTTAGTTCGCTCCTTCTCTAATTCAGCCGTTAATTCGCGAATCTTTTTTGATAGTTCGACAATTTTAGTTGATGCCGCGGCTGTGGCGGCGCCAGACTCGGCATTCGAGCCGCCTTCGCCTCCGGCGCCCATTGTTAGCCGATCTTTAGCCTTTTGCAAGCGTTGAATTTCAAATTCTCGCTCATTAACTAGCTTCAATAGGCGACCATTTTCGTCTGTTAAAGCGCGCACGCGATCGCGCAGTTCCAGCGTCTCTGTAGCATCATTATTGCTGTTATTGTTGCTTTTGCTATTTCCGCTACTAGCAATAGACAGGCCTAGATTATCTTCAACGCCACCAAAAGCTGTGGATTGCCTGGACTGCAGTTGAGTCTGGGAAGAAGACTGTTGCTGTTGCTGTTGCTTTATTTCTTTCATTCGTTCCAGCCTGCGCTGTTGCTGCTGCTGTAGCCTATTGAACTCGCTGCTAAGCTCGGCTGGCTTCTGCTGCCCATTGTTTGACATTCCTTGGCTGGCTATTGAAGTTTACAGTACTGAATACTATTAATTATTTTTGTATGCTGTTTCTTTTTTTAATAACATGCAATATACAATGCAAGTTATTGTTACTAAGATTATGCTTCACTATAGTGATTTAAACTGTTTAACAATTAAGCTCCATGTATGTGTGTCATTGCTAGTTGATTTAGTCCTATATCTAGTTTCCTATATTGGCATTTAATAAAACATCATTGGAGCCCTTGATTTCATGGGTGGGCATAAAGCAAAAGAAATAAATGAATTTTGCCAGTTTCAAAGGGCTTTTGAGATGGGTACCCTTAATTAGTCCCTAGAGTTGAGGACTTAAGCAAGAGAGATTTGCAATGTCCACTGACATATGCAAATTTCTGGTTAGGATATTGGGTGCTTAAGACAAATTTCTCACTTCCTGTTGAAAATGAGGGTTAATATTGGGGGGGGGAGGTAATTAACTAATAGCCTGAAGGTTGATTAATTGGAGCATAAGAATTTCCTGCAGGGTTTTCTAGTTAGAATTTCAAGTCAAATCCAGTCTATAGACAATGCTGGGCTAGATTGGAACTAGACTAGGCTAGACTAGACATAAACTAGACTAGATTAGAACTAGACAACTATATTTCAAATCTGATTGGATTTGACTTGAAATTCTGACTAGGAAAACCATAGCAGGAAAACCTTGCTGCAGAAAAATCTTGGTAGGAAAAGCTTGGTGAGAAAATCTCAAATGAGAAAAGCTCATGTAGGCAAACCTTAGCAAGAAAACTTCTTGCAAGAAATTCTCATAGATCCTAATTGATGTGATTTAAGGTAAATAAACATTACTTGACATTACTTTACTTTATAAGGGGTAAATTTATATTAATTTTCAAGTTTGCTAATTCTTTGGCTAATTAATGTAATTTTGATTTTTATTAAGTTAAACTGTGGCAAATTAACCAACTAAAAGTTACTTTTAAATTGCTACTATTGGATTTAACATTGATAAAAGTTATTGGAAGTTCTAGGAAATTAATTAACTACAAATACAAGTATATAGATTGGCTATGAGAAAATTTTAGTTATAGTAGAAGTTAGAATTCTAATTGCTACCTTCAAAACCATTTTATAATCATGCACATCTTAACCTAAATAATTAGCTATAAATATTTTAATACTAGAAAAAGTAAATTTCAAGCTACAAGGAATATGAAAATATATCTAAGCCTATTTGTATATAAATGTTTGTTTAAAAGATTTTAAGTTTTAGAGTTTTAGTTTAAAAAATCTCTAGAGCATTATGGATATTCATTCAAACATACAAACCTTAGAGATTTACTCGTAGTATATTTGGATAGAAGATTTTCTTATAATCTTTAAAAGCAACTACATTTATCTCAACTTATGCCACTACTACTCTAACTACATAATTTGTATATAATAAAGAAATCTCTGTTACTTAATTTTCTAACCAAGTTCGAAAAAGAGACTTTGAGTTCCTACTTTAAAAGCTTAAAAACTGGCAAGTAGCAATATTCATTTATTTCTAGTTCTCTATCTATTCTATCTTTATCTATTAAATGAAAGGCTCTAATGGTCTTTAAAGTATTTTAAATGTACCTTTTCAACTTTGGATTAGTCAAAAGTGAGTTCAAATTCGTCAGCGTATGCAAAACTATATAGCGCTCAAGGGGAATAGAATGTGTGTCTATGGTAAATTTTTAGAGAAAGTGACTTCAAATTTGTCTAAGTAGGTGAAATTCATCAGTGCAAATACAGCCTGGTCAGAAAAAGTGTTTGCTTTGTCCATGGTAAGAAAAGAAGGTGTCTATGGTAAATTTAAGTAAGAAAGTGAGTGAAGTTTGTGGAAAAGTAGCCTATTTCTTGAAATCTTCATTTCATGCTTTGATTATTGTCATAGATGCCCTACATAAGAATTTCATCTGTGGATTGCTCTAGACTCGTGTGATGTTTTCAACAAGGATGAGACTGGAGACAACTTGCAATTGAACAGGATATCAAGAGGACAACTGCTAGTGACATCATCAAGAAATATTTTGATGAGGGTAGGATATTGATCTTAACGCGCGTGGAGGTGCAGTGAGACCAAAGTTTTCTGAGGAGATACTCGGGGCATTGATGAGGTATGTGGAAGAGAAGCCAACTGTGACCCTCAAAGAGATGCAGTAAAAGCTTGCTGCAGATTTTCCTGCTGCTCCTTCTATGACAATGCAGGCAATCAGTTGTTGGCTTGATGGGACTTTGTGGGTTACATTGGACATTTGTTGTCATGTAGGGCATCTCTGACAATAACCAAAGCATGAAATGAAGATTTTAAAGAAATTTGGCTACTTTTCCACAGACAAAATTTACTCACTTTCTTACTTAAATTTACTATAGACATTTTCTTTTCTTACCATGGACAAAGCAGACACTTTTTCTGATCAGGCTGTATTTGCACTGACGAATTTAACTTATTTAGACAAATTAGAAGTCACTTTCTCTAAAAATTTACCATAGACACTCATTCTCTTCCCCTTGCAGCCTTGAGCTTTATATAGTTTTGCATATGCTGATGAATTTGAACTCACTTTTGACAAATCCAAAGTTGAAAAGGTATATTTATTGTAAGGTTGCTATTTACTTAAGGGTTCCTTTAAAATAGAATATGAAAATAATGAAGACAACTAAAAATGGGTAAAAATGCTTAAAATTTGAACAAGTTTAATATAGAAAAAAAGTAAAATAAGTTTATAAATAGACTAACAGAAGTTTTTATCAAGTTTAATTTATCTAAATATAGTATACTAATAGTAATACACATTTTTGCTAAAGAATACTAATTTTATTTTCTTTATTTTTCTCTTTTATTTGGTAATTTTTTACTAAGAACCATACATTTAACCAAAAAGCTATATTTTAAAAAATAAAATACTAATAACACAAACATTTTATAACCATTTTTGGTTTATATAGGGCCTAGTTTCTATGGTAAGAAATAACATGAAAAAAGTACATGAAGAGCCATAAATAAAGAGCACATAGATTGCACCTAGGTGGTATATAGATTATCTTCCAAAATATTATTTTAATATATGCTACCAGTACATCACCTTCTTAACTCATTAACTACTGGTCTATATTTTTCAAAAAAGAATGTCTCTTTAGTATTATAATCAAATGCATATAGGAAGGAAATATAGTCAGGGTTTTTTGTGCGTAGAGTGTGTGTATGCACCCTAAATTTTAAAATCGCACCCTGAAATAAAAAAAGTAGGTGCAGTTTAGGTGCAGTCTTATAACCATTTTTCTTTAAAGGCTTAACCATGCTTAAGCTATTTTTCATGCACTGCCTTAAAATATGAAACAAAATAACTCTTTAAATCCTATTAAGTCATATAGGCGATATAGCCTATGGCTATAGCCTTATGTAAGATATTAAAATATACATTCTCAGTTGTCTGAAACAAGACTCAAGAGAAATTGCACTCTGAGCCTTAAAATCTCACCTTGAAATTTGGCACAAGGTGCGATTTTGCACTTTGTCTCTGGCGAAAAAAACCCAGAATATAATTACAAGGTCTTAAATTTTATTATAAAATAATTTAAATATAGTTTATTCTTATTCTAGACCTTGGAATATAATTTGACTTTTAACTTTAAAAAGTCCTTTAACCTGCCTGTATGTATACTAAGGTAGGCCTAAATTTAAATGAAGAGGTTTTTTTAAACAAAGTGAAATGCAAAATTACACTGTATATAATATAAAGCAAATATAGGCCTAAAGAGTAGAAAAAAATCATTTCAAAGAATTTTTTGTATAATATCACTGTATAATTAGGCTTTTATATTATATAGATTAAAACAGTTTAAATTATTATTTCATAGAAGACTTAATAAAAAAACTGATAGTCATATCATTATAAATTTAAAAAATAAGCTCTTTTTTATAAGTGTTCTATATATGCAGGAAATTTAGGGTAGCCAGGTTAGATATGAGATAAAATAGCATATTTAGTAATTAGGGTGAGCCTCACATCACATTACTGTAAACTGTTTGTTCTTGATATTATTTGTTATAGTTTTCAATTGTTCGAATTCTGGAAACTTTTGGTTCACCCTAATAAAACAGACAAATGAACATCTGGCAATCTTATAATTTTGTACATTTAATTATTTTTGTTAAAAATAATTAATTTTAAGTAACTTTAAGCTTTGTAAATGACAAAATAGGTAATAGGCAACAAATTTAACATATTATTAAGTGCCTACTTTTGTTTAAATATGTATAATATAAAAATGTTTTTTTCTAGCTTACAATTCATGGCTGGCTAATCTGCTGCCTTAGCAATAATTTTACCTATACATATGGCCAAGCTGTATCCTACTACAAAACTCTAAAAAACTTGATATCAACTTGTATAATATACATGGAATAACTACAAACAAGATGGCTTCTATGATATATAAAATAGTTTGCCAGGTACCACCTATTGGCAAACAGCCATTTAATATCTATTAATATAATTTATAGGCATTTAAACAAAAGTAGGCACTCTATAATATATTAAATTTGTTTTCTATTATTTATTCTATCTCTTACTAAGCTTTAAGTTAGTTAAAAGTTATTAGGCCTATTTCCAACAAAAATAATTTAATATGCAAAACTAGGCCTATAAGATTGCTAGAAATATTTGTCAAGTTATTTGCTTGACAAGTATAGGCCCCTATCATAATCTACTAATACTATGCAAATTTTTCTTTGTTATATCAATTTTTAGGCCTTTTTTGTAATTTCTTAATTTTAAACCAAAACCTAACCTTTAGAAGGCTAAACAAAATGTAGACAGTAGAGTCTTTTGATGATAACTATTAATTGAAAGGCAGTGACTAACATATCAATATCAAATATTAGATGAATTATGTAACTATTATTTGTCTAGTACCAGATAAATAAAAGTGAAGTTATTTGTCAATATGCTAATATGCTAATATATTTGCTATATATATTAGCAGTATATTTTGGTTTCATAGTAAATAGTAGGCCTAGTCATAGTATAGTCAAAAGTAATAACAACATTTGCTACTATATAACACAAACACCAAAATAAGGACTTAGAGTTAGGCTTATTACAATAACCATTGGAGTTGTTACAATAAAAAAGTGCAGTCATCACTATAGTATAGATTCAAACTCAGTACTGACTAATCATCAGAAGACAGGACAATCTAACATCACACTAGTATACCTTGCTAGAAAAGATACGCAGAGTGATATAAATTCACGCAGCTTAGCTGGTACCAAACAAATAACTTCACTTATATTTATCCAGTACTAAATGAATAACTTCACTTTTATTATCTAGTAACAAGACAAATAGTCATTGCCTAACTGAACCGTCTATTTTCCAAAAGGCAAAATATCCAGTTGCCTTTACAAATTAGGGGCCTATATCTTAAATAGGTTATAGAGTCCTACAGTCTTAAACTATTTAGGCCAATAAACTTATAGGCCTACTATAGTTTATATTAGGGCCTAGGCCTTAAAAAGCTAGCCTAAAAAGATAAAATTTTAGGCTAGACAAGACAAGGCTGTATGCATAACTATCTATAGTCTATGGCCAAATTACAGTAATGCCATATATAGGCTATATATTATATTGTTATTGTTATAGGATGGACCTATTGTATTGAAAAAAATAGATTAGCCTAGGCTCCTTTTTAAATATATTTGAATCCTGATACTTAGCAAAATATAATGTACGATCAATCCACTCAGCTTTAGATATAAGATATATAAATTGTGATAGGTGATCTATAAAATTTTGAATTCTGCTTGTTTCGCCCCAAAACAGTTTCAGCCCCTAACCAATTTTCAGTTCGACTAGGCCTGTATGATTGTAAACTAATATAGTAAAGTAATAATTAATATATATATAGGCCCTAAATATAGGCTTTCACATTACCGATTTTAGAACCAAAAACGGTTCGGATCTTCCAAGAAAAAAGCAGTATAACTATTTAACTCAACAACAGCCTCACGTTACACGTAGCACATTTTTCACTTTGTTCTTGGCTATTGCGTGTAATTCAATAATTACAACTTTAAAGCACGTATATCCCTCCAGTTAAGGAGAGAAAACGTTATACATTACAAATTGGATCTGGTTCTACAATTCTGATTCTGATTCTGATCTGATTCTGGTGTAGAACCTGGGTCTGGGCAATATGAAAAGGCCCATAGTCCACAGTCGAACTGATGCATTTTTACATGTATGTATAGTATGTTATACTTAACTTTTCGATAATATTTTTTTTCGATTTTAACTATAATATGTTATATAGAACACAAATACTACGACACAAGTTATTGAGATTCGTGCTCTTGTAAGTATTGTTGATGTTGATGCTTTCTAAGAACACTGTTAAAAAAGTAAGAAAATTTTCCGGTGTGGATTTCCGTTTCGGCCGTTCAAATCGGTGCTGATCTGTTGCGATTAAACAAACTCGTACTAACTTGGGGTGCAAAATAAGGGAGCTCCGGCTGCTGCATGAGTTCCTCAGGCTCCAGGGGGGAGGGTAGCTGTGGTCGTGGCTGAGCGGTAAAGCAATGCCTTCCGTCTCTCAGAATGCCGAATATGCAGAAATGTAGCCGCTTGTACGGAGAACTTCAAATAAAACTAATATTTGCTGAGTGCTGTACTAGAGTAGTAGCTCCACTACTTCGCCGCCACCAACGCGGTAATTCGCGGAAATTTTTAAAAAGTTCTAAGACTCAATTAGCGCGAATTTGCCGAGAAATTCTCTTTTAGTAGTTAGAGCACCGTATGAATGCTTCCGAGGTTGCGAAGGCTAAGACACCGGCTTAACAAACGAATAACCGCGCTTAAAAAAATAGCTGCGGCGCTAACGGAATATTATTATTTATGGTTTAACGTTCAGCAAAGAATAATTATTAACGTTGAGCAAAGTTAATTATAATTAGTTTGATGATCGGGAGAGGATTTGGATCGGGTCAAGGGGCAGTCAGGCTTACAAATTAATAAGGGGCCTCGAATATTGGAAACTTGAAGTCCGGGAAGGCCGTTTATTCCACTCGAGTCTGGTGGGAAAGAGGGGCGAAGACTCTTTAAATACGGCCGCTCTAGCTACTCTCATGAGTCGATCACCGAGAGAGGAAGCGTTACCCCGGGTGGAAGAGAGGGTTACACGAATGGGAAAAGAACGGGTACACCAGGTGGCGCGGCGATCCACCTGATAGTACATGTACATGTAGGTGTTCGACATGTACTTCCACAGAAATAACATAAAAAATGTTAACGTACTACTTAAGCATTTTATTCAGTCAATTCAGAGTATACTGTATCAGAAAAACTGTAATCTTACTGTAATTCTTGAATAAGTATTGAATCACATGCGTAATTTTGTCAACCAATTTGAAAAAGGCACAAGTCATAATGCTATTTTTACAACCAACCAATCACGCGTGACCTACAATTGTCAGTTTTAAACCCCAGCAGCGATTGATCATCATTAGGTCTGCACCGAATGAACCAATCAAAAATAACCCAGCGCTACGGTAACCATGCAATCATGCGCGTTCACAGTAGACTACCCTGGAGACTGACAATGCAAATTAAATGAGATTATAATATACTATATTTTTTGCAGAATAATGCATTTTGAATACATTATGCTGTTTATAATGGATTATAAATGCTTTAAAATGCATTACAACCATATAATGCAGTAAAAGCGCATTTTTCTGCAAAAAATATAATATATTATAATCTCGTTTAATTTGCATTGTCTGTCTCTAGGGTAGATATAGTTGCTTCACTTTCTACCCTATCAGGCTTGACAGCAACCAAAGCGTGAACCTTTGACATTTAAGAAAATGTACCCAACGACCTCACGTGGGGTCCGATTCTCTATAAATACAAGTGGTCCAAAGCGGACGAGCCTTAGAATCTTCCAGAGAGAAGGAGCTCCGAAGAGGAAGCCTGTAGACTTCCTTCAGACCCAGTCAACCAGGACTCGGCTGAGTTATTTGCGGTAAGCCTTATTTGCGCTAGGTTAATTCGAGGTTAATTCCATTGTTAATTCGAAGCTTCCTATTGGTCCGAACTACAGATACCGGCTAACCGCAATGAAGTGACAACTTCAAGGAATACAAGAAGGAAATTGGACCAGAACTACAGACTCAAGGTACGTGAACTACTGAAATCAAGGAATGGCGAGTTGCAAGAGAACTACTCTCAAGGATTTATAACTCACAAGGTAATAAATAACCTTCATTTGATTACTGGGTTGCCTAGCAGTAGCAAGAAGTGATTGTTCCTTGATTACTAAGAAGCTGTCTTATAGTAGTAAAGAACGCATCATAACAACGCAAGAAGAATACAAGGGTTGGGCTCCCGAAGTACACTAAGAGGCAAAAGGAATTTCCACACAGGGAAATGACGTCAACCACATACTGTAAAGATTTCACTGGGCAAGGGACTACTTAATAGTAATATAATGTAATATAGTAGTATATTACTATTAAGTAGTCCTTGCACTTGGTGAACAACCCACACAAAGGAAAAATAAAAGTTACATTCGGTGGGAATAGTCGGAAGCCTCGCGCGCGTACTGCACAATATAGCCAAGTCAGTTTTTTTGCGAAACCGATCATGTAGTGTACGAAATTTCGAAGACGCCTGTACAAACAATTGGACACAGTCCGTACATGCATATTGCACATGAACAGCTTTTATGCACAACCCCAGACCAGGCTACTTCAAATCCATCGTCCCATCGGCAGCAGCTATTGAAAATCTCGATCAGTAGTAGATCTTATCTTACCAGTGAAAACTTCTCATGTTTACGTCATGCACATTACCCATATTACCCACAGCAATATTAAAGAAGTGCCATGTCAAACAGAGTTAGGGTTAAGCCATGGCTTAAAGAGATGCTTTTGATGCCAAAACAGGGGATGCTATTAGGCTAGATAGCTAGCTGGCCTAATCTCTGGGCTGTATGATTCTTTTTTGCTGTAAACATACATACTGTAAACTGTAAGGTCAAATGCTACACTGTACATGTAGTTTACATTCAGCAACATTGAAATGTGTGCTTCAGCACACGTAGCATAGCACGAGCCGAACGACTGGCCGGGTTTGAAAAGTTTCAATTGGGGATCTACACTCGTTACTGTGACGCTGATCACGACCCGTGACGTACATGTACTTTGCATTTACATTCCTGCCCTTTCTGCTCACTTGTCTATGGCCCAAAACCAAGCGGCGATCAACTATCGATCGTGCTGCCCATGGAATTGTACAGTATCGTCTGTGGCTGAAAGGGGCGACTCGGACCCATTTATATTGCTGATCCCGAGCCCTGAGCTCTCAGGATTTCTAATTTCGATAAGCTGAATTTGCACTTTTCACAAAACTTGACCAGACAGCTCTGTAGGAGAAACTAGTAACATTATTTCTTAATAAGTTCAGCAACAGTTTGCGCCGATCAGACTGATTTTATTCACCTCGACCCAAGCATGTTCCGAACGGTTCTACTTCTGTTCTGTATGAGCGCAGGCATCTACAATACTTTGAGCTCCCCGTCCTCAGAGATACGTGAGTACAGATTTTTTCTTGCCTTTGATTTGCGCTTTAGCTTGTAAGAATGCATTGATCATGGTAGTATACTAGCTGGAAAAGTTAGCTTTAGTAGTTAACGTCTTTTCGACAAGCTTTCAGTGGACTTCTTGAACTTAAGAAATATAAATTAGTTGCAGTTTCAAAATTGGATCATAGGCATAACAATTCATCTCTACAATACAGGGATTTTTTATGGTGCCGATTTTCAAATTTCTCAAATCTCAAATCTCAAACTAGCAATCAGCACCCCCCCAATTCTCAGCCATTCTCCCCCGTGAGCCTTGACATCTGCAGCAATATCCCTGTGAGCCTTGACATCTGCAACAATCCCCCCGTGAGCCTTGACATCTGCAACAATCCCCCCGTGAGCCTTGACATCTGCAGCAATCCCACCGTGAGCCTTGACATCTGCAACAATCCCCCCGTGAGCCTTGACATCTGCAGCAATCCCACCGTGAGCCTTGACATCTGCAACAATCCCCCCGTGAGCCTTGACATCTGCAACAATCCCCCCGTGAGCCTTGACATCTGCAGCAATCCCCCCGTGAGCCTTGACATCTGCAACAATCCCCCCGTGAGCCTTGACATCTGCAACAATCCCCCCGTGAGCCTTGACATCTGCAGCAATCCCCCCGTGAGCCTTGACATCTGCAACAATCCCCCCGTGAGCCTTGACATCTGCAGCAATCCCCCCGTGAGCCTTGACATCTGCAGCAATCCCCCCGTAAGCCTTGACATCTGCAACAATCCCCCCGTGAGCCTTGACATCTGCAGCAATATCCCTGTGAGCCTTGACATCTCAGCGATTCCCCCATTAGTTTTGATATCTCAGCAATTCTCCCCCGAGAGGCCTTGATATCTCACTCAATAAAATTCTCCTCAAGAGTCACAGCGTTATAGCAATTGAGACTTGACATCGTAGTAATTCCCAAGGACAAATAAATCTTCTATGTTCCTCGACATGACGCAACCTTTATGCTTTTCATGCATGGCTTGTTTTTTTGACATGACAAATTTTTATGTACATGAAGCTTCTCTTATGTCTGACATGACGCTTCTTTTCATACATGACTCTGCTTTAATGTTTTACATGCAGATTGCGCAATTCCTAGATGTTTTACATGCAGATTGCGCAATTCCTAGGTGTTTTACATGCAGATTGCGCAATTCCTAGGTGTTTTACATGCAGATTGCGCAATTCCTAGGTGTTTTACATGCAGATTGCGCAATTCCTAGGTGTTTTACATGCAGATTGCGCAATTCCTAGGTGTTTTACATGGCACTTCTTTTGTTTTATTTTGACACTTCCTAATGTTTTACATTAAACTCAGATTAGTGCAATTACTCGTACCAATTCCCCTTATCAGTCTTGACATCGTAGCAAATCCCAAAAAGTCTTTTATGTTCGATCAGGCGCTTTAATTTTTTTTGTTGAGTTTTCTTCTGTTTAAGTAAAACAGCTTTCAATAAAATTATTGCAATGGTTCACTTGCAGTTTAGCAGATTAGTACCACTCTTACCCAGATTCGCGCCATCGCAGCAGATTTGCACTGCTCTAGAAAATTAACGCAGCCCCAGAAAATTATTTTCAAATTTAAATGGTAAAAAGCTGCGGGAAGCTGCATTGGAGGCTCTCCATCACACATCACATCACACATCACACATAATAGCTCGCCTTCAATAACTCTTAGACAAATAAGCGGTTTAAGACTTAGATTTGCACCAACTGGATAATCCAGAGACCAATAAAATCAGAGCAGGTTACTAGATCCGAAAACGCTACGTGCTGCTCCAGTTTGAGCTGGGCGTCTATTTTATACAGATTGGCATTTTTGACCTCTCGGAGCAACGCCGGGGGGTGGGGGGTTAAAGCAATAGAAAGATCTGGGACTCAGTCCACTAGTTGTACACGAATTTAGTTAGTTCTAGTAGGTTGCTAAGTGTGTGGGTTAGAGATTATTCGGGGTTTTGCAAATCTATGCGTTGAGTTGCATACATTTTGGGATAGAGAGGTTACAGAAAAATTATTCGAATAAAGAAAAAGTTTTTTCTCTTAGCTCTGTCCATAGTAGGGGTGTTTGGGTTGTCAAGCTTCTTGGGGTTGATCTCGCCTTCTTGGGCAGCTCCAGGTTGAATAGGGGTCAGTGGGCGGACCTTCTGATTCTCCCCGTCTCTCTGCACTATGTGTCTACAACGCGGCTATTATGCCTATTGTATGGATAGATAATCGAAAACGGCCTTATGCTATAACTTTTCATTTTACAATCCGCATAGTCGGGCAGTCACGAGCAGTCAATTACTGGTACAGTAAAATGCACCCATGCTGCTCAAATTTGATTGCACAACGTACAGTCAAGGAGAAGCACATTAATGTTAGCCACGGTCACTGCCAGTCAAACGGCTAGATAATCTGAATGGACACACGCGACCACTGACCCGAAAATCTGAGCTGATGTAGGAGCTAATATTCTCTACTGAATTCAACGGTTTCGCCTTTTCAGATGAAAAGAAGCAGGGAGCGAAGGTCTACCCGGTTATTCCGAGTGAGTTTACTTAATTGAGTTCATTGGATCTCATCCATCTTCTGCAGCAGAATATTTTTGCACGTTTTGTTAAACCACAAACCTTTGTGTGCCAACTTGGTCTCACCTGCTATACATTTAATTTCAACTTTTTAGAGTTTCCAATTGGATGCTACTACTATAAGAAGACGATTGAAGGTTTTCGAACACCAGTGCTAGAATCTAAAAATATGTCACACCTCATTTGCGCTACCGAGTGTGTGAGGCGTAATGTCAACGGAAAATACATATATTTCGGCATCGCCAATGGTGACCGCTGCTTCTGTAAATCGGGATTTTCTTCGTTGACCGGGATAAGCATCCCCATGAGCTATTGTTCATACCGATGTCAACAAAATGACAAGCAATTCTGCGGTGGCGGCATTGGAATTTTGTATTTTAATCTGGACACAACGCTTACTCCTCCAGAAACAGGCAAGTATTCGGTGGTATCACCTGTGCAAGGGCTGATTCAAATGCAAACCAATACTCAGTCGTTTATTTATTTACCTAATGTTCAGGATTTATTTGTCTGATATTCTCTAAGAATATAAAATGCCCTCAACCATCTTTGATTCATTTAGATCTCTCGATTCTCACAGCTTGCAGGCATTCACCTAACAGTAAAAAATTGCCCCAACTGTCTACGGTTGCCCATGGGGACGTTTTCCTGGAAATGCCAATTGTTCTTCCAGCTTTTTATGCCATTTCCTTTCAAATGACCTGAAAATCTGTTTGAGATGACGTAAAGTGTATTTGTAGTCTATCACGTTGAACAACGATTTTGCCCTTTCAGATGAAAAGAGGCAGGGAGCAAAAGTCTATCCGGTTATTCCGAGTGAGTTTAATATTTAAGTTCATTCTCATCTATCTTCAGCAGCTGAATATTTCTGCATGCCTTTACGCGTATTAACCACGCGCCAATTTGGTCTCCTGCACCTCCCATAAATTGGATTTCAACTCTTTTAGATTCTCTAATTGGCTGCTACCACTACTATGCGGAGGGTGACGATTTTTATGCAGTAATAAAATCAAAAAAGATGTCACACCTCATTTGCGCTACCAAGTGTGTGAGTCGTGACGGCTATGGAAAACTCAAATATTTCGCCATCGCCAATGGTGACCGCTGCTTCTGTAAATCGAAATTACCTGCGATTAACGAGATAAGCGTCCTCAAATATTGTTCATTTCGATGTCAACAAAATGACAAGGAACCATGCGGTGGCAGCATTGGAATGTTGTATTTTAATCTCACCACAACGCTTACTCCTCCGGAAACAGGCAAGTATTCGGTCGTGTCACCTGTGCAGGAGCTGATTCAAATGCAAACCAATACTCAGTCGTTTATTTATTTACCTAATATAAAATGCCCTCAATCATCTTTGATTCATTTAGATCTCTCGATTCTCACAGCTTGCAGGCATTCATCTAACAGTAAAAAATTGCCCCAACTGTCTACGGTTGCCCATCGGGACGTTTTCCTGGAAATGCCAATTGTTCTTCCAGCTTTTTATGCCATTTCCTTTCAAATGACCTGAAATTCTGTTTGAGATGACGTAAAGTGTATTTGTAGTCTATCACGTTGAACAACGATTTTGCCCTTTCAGATGAAAAGAGGCAGGGAGCAAAAGTCTATCCGGTTATTCCGAGTGAGTTTAATATTTAAGTTCATTCTCATATATCTTCTGCAGCTGAATATTTCTGCATACCTTTACACGTATTAACCACACGCCAATTAGTGTGCGCACTTGGTCTCACCTCGCATAAATTTGATTTCAACTCTTTTAGATTCTCTAATTGGCTGCTACAACTACCATGAGGAGGGTGACGATTTTAAAATAGTAGTGAAATCTAAAAATATGTCACACCTCATTTGCGCTACCGAGTGTGTGAGGCATGATGTCTATGGAAAATACAAATATTTCGCCATCGCCAATGGTGACCGCTGCTACTGTAAATCGGAATTACCTTCGAATAACGAGATAAGCGTCTCCAAATTTTGTTCATATCGATGTGGACACAATGACAAAGAACTATGCGGTGGCACCAGGGGAATGTTGTATTTTAATCTCACCACAACGCTTACTCCTCCGGAAACAGGCAAGTATTCGGTCGTGTCACCTGTGCAAGAGCTAATAATTCAAATGCGAACCCTCTTCGATGCTTTCAAAGCCGGTTAAAATACGTTTGTCAATTCGCCACATGCGCACGTTACGGATTTCCCTGTTTAAAATTATCGACATCCCTCAGCTATCTTTGATTCACCGGCCAGCTCTCTACGATTGTTACAGCTTGCTGCCCAGAATTACCCGACAGTTCGTAACAGAATATAGTCATTGTCCCATGCTGTACGCCTACTATTGAACGCTTCGAAATCATTACTTAAGGCTACTACTACATGTAACCTCTAAAACCATATACACAACTGACCATTGTGCCAAAGTTTGTACTGGAGAGTTCAGTGTATTTAGCGGTAAAAGCTCAGAAGGCGCACATTATTGAACTCACCGGATAGACACTATGTAATATGAGTATTCGTTAAAAGCACTTGCCTTTCAATAACAATTGCATCTTCACCACCCCCAGGCTGCATGTTATGCACTCCATAAATACTACATACTCGTATACCCATTAGGAGAAAGTGATTTTATCTTTGGTCAACAATGCTATGTTGGACTGCTGCTTTTTACGAATTATTGTAAAGAAGGAAATTCCTGTCAAACTAATTCATGATTTTAAAGAAACTCGAAGCAGAAGTGATTAAAAATTAACAAGTCCAGCTAAAGAGAAGTTGCAGAACTATTTGACAAGTGTAGTGGAGTCTACACTTCCTCAACTGACTCATTATACCTTTAATAAAAAATTTCAGAGATCTAACAATAGCTGCTCTGAAGTTCAATGGAACAGTTCGGTGCTGCATTGGAGGCGGCAAAACTATAGGTGGCCCTTAGCAAACTGACAGTGTATTGGTTATTTGACTTTCTGGCAAATACTTTAATTCAGTGAAATTTAACCCAGCTATTAATAATAAACTACTCTAAAACTATTGTTTTGTTTCTAAGCATGGTGTACTAAGTAAGCCAGCCAATACTTTGTTCCGATTACCTGTGTGTGGCCTGGGAATCATTTCTAAATAGTTGCATTGTGTTACCGCATATTTCATATTGTAGTATTGTTTTGTTTCTAAGCATGGTGTACTAAGTAAGCCAGCTAATACTTTGTTCCGATTACCTGTGTGTGGCCTGGAAATCATTTCTAAATAGTTGCATTGTGTTACCGCATATTTCATATTGTAGTATTGTTTTGTTTCTAAGCATGGTGTACTAAGTAAGCCAGCCAATACTTTGTTCCGATTACCTGTGTGTGGCCTGGGAATCATTTCTAAATAGTTGCATTGTGTTACCGCATATTTCATATTGTAGTATTGTTTTGTTTCTAAGCATGGTGTACTAAGTAAGCCAGCCAATACTTTGTTCCGATTACCTGTGTGTGGCCTGGGAATCAATTCTAAATAGTTGCATTGTGTTACCGCATATTTCATATTGTAGTATTGTTTTGTTTCTAAGCATGGTGTACTAAGTAAGCCAGCCAATACTTAGTTCCGATTACCTGTGTGTGGCCTGGAAATCATTTCTAAATAGTTGCATTGTGTTACCGCATATTTCATATTGTAGTATTGTTTTGTTTCTGGTGCACTAAGTCAGCCAGCCAATCGCTCTTTTCAGTTAAATTCTAATTTACAGCGAGCAAGTATGCAAAACCACTTAAGCACATTTTCGTAATTTCATGCGCATAGTCAAAACCAATAAAATTTGCGGGCCCATTCATCCGTTTCTCCCTAAGCAATCTCTGTCTCTGTGCTTCTTTTATAATAAGAAAATTAAAGTATTTGTTAACTGGAACTTTTCTTGGAGTTAATAGCAAGAACTGTTTCTGATTAGACGGAAGATCACTTTTGAACCAGAATGTCGAGATTGCAGAGCCATTTTAACCCATAGATAATAAAAACATGCGAAGATTTGCACACAATTGAGTAAAATTCATTTTGCTGCCGATACTACTACAACTAACTATAAGTAGTGTACCTTAGTGCGTCCAAAATTTTCTTAGACACCCCTCTTATCTCCACTGCCGTATCCCATGTCCAATTTTTGTTTTTGAGGAGTTGACAGGCCCTTTCAATCCCCTGAATCGTTTAGCTCGTGTAGCCTCTGACACTTATAGGCCTCCTGCTCATTTCTAAGAAAATCCGGGTGTTAGCATCCACTGCAGTTGGATCCATGCGTCGAAGTGGATACAGAAAATAATAATTTTGTCCGAGTTTTCATTTTTTCAGCATAAAATTGTTATTGCTTTCGAAAGGCACAGCATATCAAAAGATGAACATTGGGTCTGCCTCCTATCGAAGGCAATAACAATTTTTGTACTGAAAAAATGAATATTTTCTATCTCCGTAGGGTAGTTTTTTTTCGAAGAAAACCTACCCCCTAAAATTATTCAAGAAACGTGGTTTTATGTCCTTCTATTTGAGAAGTCCTTGAGTGATATATTTTTACTAATCGTGTTAAACATTCCTCGACATTAAAAATCGAATGTATTTTGTTAGATTATTAAACTGCAAACACTATTGCAATAGAAACGTGTGCAAATGTCTATAAACCGATATAGCTAAGGTTTAACTATAAAAACTGTTAGATTCTACATTTAAAGCTGTTCAGTTACACCGTTAAAAACTCACTGAAATAAAATCCACAAAGAAAGTGCAAAGCATTGTATCGAAGCATTAATAGCATCAACAGATCACTGTAGCAAATAATGGCATCACAGTTAATAAAACAAAGACTATGGCAAAACTATGCATTAGGCTACTGACTAACAACAAATTAAGACACGAATGAACAAAATGTAAAGACAAGAGAGACGGTGGAGCAAAGATTAGAAAGGCAAAAGACGGGAATTGCATAAAGACTATTATAAACAATTACTTACAACCTAAGTATAGTAGAATAAAAACTTCCTAAATAGAAGCACAAATAATTAAACTTCTAGGAAATATTTTTGAAGACGCCTAATTTTAACTACAAGGGTGGGCCCAAAAATAGCGGGAAAAACCGGTACAGAGGCTGACTGTGATATTCGAATTTGATGCAACTTGCGTCATAAGTAGAAAAAAATCCAACGGTTGTTTTGCTTTTTAAATGGGGTAAAAATATCAAATTATTCAAAAGTTATGCCTATAAATAGAACAAAGGGGTAAGGGGAAGAGTAAAACCAAGTCGAGCCTACTATGCTGGCCATAGACTAAACTTTTGATGTTTAGTCAGAACACAATCGATTCGAAAACAAAAGCAAACTAAGAAGCTGAAAAGAAACAAAAGAGTACATAAGCTCTCGAAAAAAGCAGAAGCTAATCTACGAGTATAGCAGAAGAAGAAGCAGAACAGCTGCAGGCTGCGGGCTGAGGGGTGACTTCATCGAAAAGTCATCAGTCAAGGGCGATGGCGATGCTGCGTGACCGACTTTGCAGACCCCTCGACTTGGTGTAACTCTACCCCATAGCTACCCCTTGTTCTATTTATAGGCATAACTTTTGAATGAATTGACTTTTTTACCCTATTTAAAAAGCAAAACAACCGTTGCATTTTCTTCCACTTATGACGCAAGTTGCATCAAATTCGAATATCACAGTCTGTACCGGTTTTTCCCGCCACTTCTGGGACCACCCTCGTAATTTGATTCGTATTCTAGCACCACTTCTTTCTTTTTCGCGTCAACACAGCCTTCGAAAATTGCTTTCTAAGAAATGAGTTCTCTTAATCCTTTTGCATTAAGCGCTGTCCTCAACAGCCAAGTAGACCTTAGTGAGGCCGTGTCTGTCAAATATTTCAGCCATCAATCGGTCCAGATTGGCGTTGACTCCGCGCAGACCGCGGCAGACTTGCGCAGACCAGAGAAAATAGGCGTCCACCCGGTCGCGAGTCCAACCAACAGGGTGTACGCGTTCCAAATCGCGCAGATTGTAAATCTTGTCGGCCGATTTCACAAGCTTAGCGCGTACGGACGCGTGCGGTGCGTGCAGGATCTGTGTTTGAGGTTTGACGTGGCGCTTTGACTCTCTGATTTAAAAATAGCTTCTTTTCATAAGATCGCAACTTTAAATCAACTTATGGATTGCTCAATTTAATCAGCTCAAAAATTTTGCTCCAATTTCATGGATCTTACATTATGGAATCATATTGATTTCTTGGATTAGTTTTATCGATTTTTCAGATTGGCTTATCGATTTTTCAGACTGGTTAATCGATTTCTTAGTTTGACTTACCGATTCTTAGATTGGCTTATCGATTTATTATATTGGCTTATCGATTTCTTGGATTACTTTTAACAATTTCTTTGATTAACTTATCGATTTCTTAGATTAGTTTTATCGATTTCTTGATGATTAGTTTTATCGATTTCTTAGATTAGTTTTACCGATTTCTTAGATTAGTTTTTATCGATTTCTTAGATTGGCTTATCGATTTCTTAGATTACTTTTATCAATTTCTTTGATTAACTTATCGATTTCTTTGATTACTTTTATCAATTTCTTTGATTAACTTATCGATTTCTTAGATTACTTTTATCAATTTTTTAGATTAGTTTTGTCGATTTATAAATTAGCCTTTGAATTGCAAACAATAAAACTGCTTGTACTTTATTTTTTTTACCTGGAGTCTTTTCCGTTCTGCAGCTGGCAGAAGTTTATCGTCGCTGCACTCTTGCACAACCTGAGCAACTGGCCGACCAAAAACTGCTTCGAGCTCTTCAAAACTTGTATCGGTGTCTTCAACAGTGTCGTGAAGAATTGCTGCCTCAAGAGCGATTGTGTCCGACACACCAGCTTCGGAGCTGAGAATTCGAGCCACTCCAATTGGATGGTTGATGTAGGGCGTCGCTTCTGGATCTTTGCGTCGCTGACACTTGTGCTTCTCGGCGGCAAAGTTGACAGCTTCTAGTAGCCTGGGCAGACTGCCCACTTTTACATCATCGATGCCCTGATTTGCACTTAATACTGGAGCTGAGCGATCCATTCTGTGTTTAGCAGTCTGAAAGTATTTTAATAAGCAGCTTGTGTCAATCAAGGTTTTTATGGGTTATTTTTTACTATTACTAGCTAATTGCTTATTGAATAGACACTATTGCAGTCGTGTCCTGCAGGTTGGCTACTGGTTATTATGTTTATTCTCTAGTGGATTTTAACTGGTTTGAATTCTGGTAGAATGCTGCCATCAGGTTCCTGGTATCCCCTAATCCTAGTTCTTAGATAATTAAAGAATAAAAACAGGAAACCAAAGATTCATTAGTTACTTGAAGATATAAAACTGATAGTAGTGTAAAAGCATATCTACTTTACTACACTATCATTATATACATTTATGCACTAAGACACAGTTTGGCATATATTTTAGGGAAATTTTTGTTTTTGGCATACACTGGCATACATTTAGCTGAGATAGGATTCTTGTTCTAGCATACACTGCTACATGATCTAGAACCTGGGGGTTTTTGGCAATACCTATAGCTATAGGCTGCAATCAATATTGGCAATGTCCTAGTTTCCCATGTTAAATTGTTTTGACCCGATTTTCATTATTTTTAGTGTAAATCATGGCTAGACAACCTCGAGTGCCTGCTCAAATATCTTACCTCTTGCCAATTTATGGCCATCAGCCAACCTCTGTGACCTTGATATCAGTCATTAAGAATACCAGTGAAGGAAAAGTTTTATAGTCAGCATGGCGCCAGTGATTACCTTTTTGACTCCCACCTTAGCAAGTTTCTTTGGCGCTGACTACCAAAAAAGAGTTCTGACAACTTTTTGTACTGGCTGACACATTACTACATTGTGTAATACTCCTTTTAGTTTAGACATAAGACTCATTTTAAATCTTGAATAGGCTAAACTTGCTTTTGTTTGTTTGTTTCAAATTCTAGGTCAAAATAATTTAATGCAGGAAACTAGGACATTGCCTCAATATCTTTTTTAGGCTTTATCTTTGCCATTGCAATTATAAGCTAATAGTCAATACCAAGCTAAAGGAGCTATCCAATCCCTATATGATAATCTAAATGGCAAATTCGTTTTATAGATCCACTGCTTGCAAGCTCTCATTTTTGTATTTTCAATGGATATGTTATGTTGTCATATTTGCTATAGTAGGCTACTTGGCCTTCTTGAACATTAGGTTCATTAAATACTTCCAATTTTCCGATTTTTCTAAAACTTTTGCCAGAGTCTTAGAGGCTGTCCAAATGATAATAAAGCAAAGAAAACTGCAAAAAATTACTGTCAGAGTTAACAGGAGCTCAATTTGTTAATCTTCTATGTAATTAATGATAATTTGATGCAAGCAGTTTTAGAGAATTGTATGTTTGAAAACTAAACTTTTTTAGAATCATGGCTCTCAGAGGTAAATATTTTCTAAAATTTTGATGAATTCATTGTAAAAAACATTTAGGAGGTAAGATTTTTAACTTCCAATAAAAAGAGTGTCTATTTTAATTTTTCTTTACTCAGTTTGTTATAGTGCACTGAGAGTTCTACATCAAATTAGTGTTTTTAAAAAATGCTGACTCACGGTTTGCCATCGCCCTTGCATCCTACTTTTGATTCACTATTGTTCTCTCATGGTTGTGACTAGCTTTACATTCTTTACTTGTTTACCTATGATATAGTGCCTAAGAAGTAACAACTATTTTTATGCACGAATATGGTATTTCTTAGAAAGCTTTTATTCAAATTTGCACGAAAAACTAAATATTTTGTTTTAACGTTGTGATCTGCAAAAATATTTTCGAAAATTATTATTTTGTTAAAAATTTACGCTGAAAAGGTGTATAAATAGGAGCCCAGTTTGGGCCAGGAATAATAAACTCGAAACGCGAATCACTTTGCTTCGCTTCAACTCGTTTCGTATTCGTTTGCTTCAGATAAGCAAACCTAGAAATCGTTACTCGCAGTATTTTTAAGACTTAGTTATTTGCTAAGATTGAGAACCCCAATTGGGAGAAGATCGCTAACAGCGAGAGATCGCCTCAGGGCAGTAATAGAGAAATCGCCTCAGGGCAGAAGAACCGCTTCGTAGCGAGAGAAGATCGCCTCAGGGCAGAAAAGGAGCATAAGCTGTGACCCTCTGATCCAGGGAACGCCCAGGACTGAGAGAATAATATTTTTAGGGAAAGTATAGGAATAGAATAGACAGTGCTATTTAGACCGCTCAGGCCAGAAAGTACAATAGAAGTACATACGCTACCAATAGAAGTACATACGCTACCAATAGATGTACATGCGCTACCAATAGAAAGACAATTAATAACCAGTAGAATTGTTAAGGAGAAATAGCTTTGGTGGGATATTATTAAGAAGGAAGAAAACCCCCTGTTACAGCTTTTAGTGACAGCAGTGAAATCATTTGTAGGGACAGAAGTTACCCCTACGACACCTATACTTAATTTCTACTAATCTGCATTGTCTTCTCTATTCTGAAAGGTAATTATAGCTGTTGATATCAATTAGTTTGATAAGATTATAATTTTTCTCTATGGAGGTATTTGATAACTTGCTGAATGTTTTATTTAAGCTTCATTACATTTCCACTCTAGAACCCTCAGTCTCCAAATTTATCTACCTAATCTACAATAGACACCCATGTCTTTATTGAAGTTTCCCTATGTAAAATCAATCCCCATGAAGATTCTCCCCACCCTAAAGCCCCCCATTCCCCATGTCCCAGTGGTTGGTAGTTATCAGCCTACCTCCCTATAGGAAAAAGTTGTAAAACCGCGGACGGTGTCTGGCGCACTTTTGAAATTTTTCTAAAGCGCAGCGCGCGCACAAAGGCATCACCTGTATGCGCACTGCCTTTTCTTACTGGCTGCTGCTCTAGCAAATACATATACATGGAAATGGGTATAATACCTCTGTTGAAGGGGCTTATACACTTGTAATTTGTTAAGCTTAGAGATGTTCCAAAAATTCAATTTCAATTTTCCAAAACTTGAAATTTTTTGGAGCAAATTTCAATTTCGAAAAAAAATTAGAAGTGAAAATTTTGGTAGTGTCTAAAAAGTTGCTAAAAATAAACTACTTTCTTTTTGCTTAAGCAGTAAATTGAAAGTAAAAAAGTGAGTGTTGATCATACTAAACTTTGTTTTTCTGAATTATGATTTTGGGAAATTTCAATTTTGATTTTGGAAAGTTTGCGAATTTTGATTTCGACAAAACTGCAGATCTTTTGGAATATCTCTAATAATCCTAAAGCGCGGTAAAATAGTTTGACTCTTTTCTAAAGCGCGCGTCCACAGGTTTTTAACATTTATTCCAATAGGGGCCTACTTCCCCTTGTCAGACCCCCTTGGGTTCAGAATTTATCTACCTAATCTTCAATAGATCCCCATGCCTCTATTGAAGTTTAAGTAGATAAAATCAATCTCTATGAAGATTCTCCTTGCCCTAAAACCCCCCATTTCCTATGTCCTAGTGGTTGGTAGTTATTGGCCCACCTCCCCTTGTCAGACCCCCCCCCCCCTCATTAGACCACCCTTAGGTTTAGAATTTACCTAGGCCTACCTAATCTTCAATAGATCCCTATGCCTCTATTGAAGTTTAAGTAGATAAAATCAATCCCCATAAAGATTTTCCCTACCCAGAACCCCCTATTTCCCATGACCCAGTGGTTGGCTTTAAGCTACGAAAAACAAGCTCAAATTTGAAATCAGCACCATAAAAAACCCCTAGAGAGACAAAATTATGATCCTATCAAAACTGCAACTATTTTATCTACCTAAAGTTCAAGAAGTCTGGCTACTTTTAATAGAGGATAGCCAATCCTCTGTTAAGGGGTTGGTCTAATAGATGGCTAAGGGGCTATCTTGCAAAATCATTTACTAAATTCACTGGGCCTATAGGCCCCTATGCATATTTTTTAGCTATTGCCTATTAATATGAAACTTGCCAAAAATGAATACTTTCATTATGCTAACATTTTAGAAGTGTTTTGGCATTTTAGATTCTATTTGTAGGGGGTTGTAAGTTAACTTTTATTGCAATTTCTAGGTTTTTCAATTTTTTTCAAAATTTAACAACTATTAACAATTTTGCAATTTTGAATTTGTGCGCTGATGTCACTGGCAAAAAATGTATCTATGGCCAAAATTAGTTACAAACTCTGATGCTTTAAAGAGAGGGGCACTGCTAAGCTGCAAATATTGCATCAGCGTCATTGCGAATAGTGCTTTCCAATTAAAAATGGCTGGCAGACGACCTTCTGCCTCAACATAGATTTTGCCACCTTAAGAGTTTCGCCCAGCCCTTGAACTAACAAATATAAACACTTCTAAATTCTTTTAAAATGTTGGCATAAACATTCATTTTTGGAAAGTTTTATGTCAATAGGGGCCTAGCTAAAAAATGTGCATACAGTGAATAAGTGAATTTAACAAACGATTCTGCACTGCAGGATAGCCAGCTTAGGCCTATATCTAAAGCGTTGGCTGCAATTAATAAATCAGACTTAAAAAGACTTATGAACAAATTTATCCATGTTAAATATCTGTCACCAAACTTGTTTCTTGCCAAATTTGTGCATGTCCTTATTCCTTCCTACCAAAACTTTTAATTAGGCTAGAGCCTGCCTACAAAGAAACTAGAAAAATACTTTTGAAAAGAGACCAAACCAGCAATAGCAACACATCACCCACTTGTAGGTTATAGCTAAAGTAGTAACTTTGTTTCTGATCAAAATAGACATCGCGATTCGCGTGTCCGTTCGTTATTCGAGAATAGATGAAAACTTCTTCGAAATGTATAGTACACCTTAATTTCGTAATTTAAATTGGTGCCAACTCGAGGCGTGTGTTAAGTAAAGCAAAGTAATCGCGTCGCAATGTAATAACACTCGTATATTTTCGTTTCGTTCAATACTTTATATTCGTAACTTTATATCAGCTGAATTTCATCGCCTTAGCTCGATGGTGAATCTAATAAATGCTGAATCATAGCTCGAACTGTTACTGGCTATGCTTTACATGTAGAGTGTGCCTAGTAAGCAGGCAGCTGTGCAAGCTTGTGATTGGGCGGTAAAGGCTCAAAGTCAAATTTAGTGTCCTGCCTCCGTTCTTGCTACAGAAAGCACATTTGAAATAAATAATAAACAGGATAAATAATTGATAAAACAAAACTCGATTGAAAAGAAATCTAATTTCTATTTTCCACTATTGTACTAAACAGTTAATAAGATTTTACAGAATTATTCTGTCACCGAATTTAAAAGGTTGTCGTTGAATTGGCTTCACTGAGTTTGTCGTTGGTGAATCTGTCGCCAAATTTGTCTGTCCCCGAATCGATCAGCACCCCTGTGACATTGGCCTATACCGGCTATACGCAGATAAATTCTGGATAGAACGCATTGTAAAATTAGAAAAAGCCTAGCAAAGCCTAGAAAAGGTCCTTAACACCTTTGCTTCAATTCTGAATTGTACATTATAAATGATGTGGACTGCACAAGCTTGTTCTCGATCGTTGGAGTAGTAGAGTTTTTTGGTGGAATAAAAGATTTCGAGCTTGTTTATTGTGTCTTTATTTCTAGTATTGGGTACTTCACGTAAGTACATGTAAATACATCATGTGATATAGCTTCTACTAAGCTATACATCACGATATGTTGCTCGCGCGTATTTGCGCGTCTCAATCGATCGTCTGAATCTTGCGCGCTACCACCCGCGAATTTCTACTCGTGGCGCATATGGCGACCACATTCATTTGGGCTAGCTTCTTGTGTGCAGGAAAATTGGCCGCAAAGGGTAATTGTTAATGCAGTTTGACCACGTACTGCATGTAGTACATGCCATGCCTCCAAAAGTTCAGTGTATTGCATGACGCGCCTCGTCAGCTCAGGAGACAAATCAACGAAATATGCAAACTGTCTCGATGGGACGATGTCGCTAAAACGGATCAACTATGCTGCATGTCTAGCCATGGAGAACCTGCAAATTAGAATTACGATTTAGGAATGGGTTTTGCGATATAATTAAAATTCAGTTCTGCATGCTAATTCTACCGTATGTAACATCATGTATCGTACGTTCTATGCAGCTGAAATTGCAATTAAAAAAACTGCCACTTGACCTTACATTTTCAAGAAGCCATTTTTTAAGCGTCAATTTTACCCTATAAATTTACTGTATAGAGTATAAAACCACTTGTACGAGTTGCGGTTTTGTTATAATTTTCACCTACATGTACATGCAATAAATCGGTAGCTATAACGAGAGCTATAATTAATTGTCTATTTTCACCTTCGCTAGAAAACAAGTTTGACTTTATAGGTAGTTACAGTATACGCTCGCTTCATGAACCCCACACTTGTCATTGCACTACTAAAGCACCAAGCACATGTTTACAGATTATTCAAATGATTACACTGCGTGCACAAATATAATGCTGCTTTCGAGAGGTTGTAGGGGTTGAGGTGCGAACAAAGACTAAGCCTACAGTATATTTATACAGTTCAAGATCGTGTTCATACTCGCGTTATGGGATTGTTAACATCTGTTGTGTGTACCAGTCAGTTCTAAATAAGGTTTCTCCCTTATAAATAATAAAAAATGTCAAAAATTGCGCTGACCTCGAATGACCTTTTCTACTCGATATCTGTGCAAGCCTATTTTGAATGGATCTGACGACAGCCAGGCTATATCCCTTTATCAGTTGTCGGTAGCTATAATATATACCACATTAAATTATATATAGCACTGCAACGATCTGAAGACTAAAAAACGATGCATACAGGTCAGCTTTCAGAGCTTCCACCAGAAAGCAACATTTTATATTGACTTTGCTTGGATGAACGATTCCCCTGCACCTTTGCCAGTGCTCCGCTATCCCCTTTTTTACTATCCATTGTCTTTCTTCGTTCCTCTCTGTCTCCTCCCTCTCTTCTCTCATCCTCTGTCTCCTTCTCCCTCTCTTCTCTCATCCTCTGTCTCCTTCTCCCTCTCGATCCTCTCATCCTCTCTGTCTCCTTCTCCCTCTCTCGATCCTCTCATCCTCTCTGTCTCCTTCTCCCTCTCTTCTCTCATCCTCTGTCTCCTTCTCCCTCTCTTCTCTCATCCTCTGTCTCCTTCTCCCTCTCGATCCTCTCATCCTCTCTGTCTCCTTCTCCCTCTCTCGATCCTCTCATCCTCTCTGTCTCCTTCTCCCTCTCTTCTCTCATCCTCTGTCTCCTTCTCCCTCTCGATCCTCTCATCCTCTCTGTCTCCTTCTCCCTCTCGATCCTCTCATCCTCTCTGTCTCCTTCTCCCTCTCTCGATCCTCTCATCCTCTCTGTCTCCTTCTCCCTCTCGATCCTCTCATCCTCTCTGTCTCCTTCTCCCTCTCTCCTCTCATCCTCTCTGTCTCCTTCTCCCTCTCTCCTCTCTTCCTATCTGTCTTCTTCTCCCTCTCTTCTCTCATCCTCTGTCTCCTTCTCCCTCTCGATCCTCTCATCCTCTCTGTCTCCTTCTCCCTCTCTCGATCCTCTCATCCTCTCTGTCTCCTTCTCCCTCTCTTCTCTCATCCTCTGTCTCCTTCACCCTCTCGATCCTCTCATCCTCTCTGTCTCCTTCTCCCTCTCTCGATCCTCTCATCCTCTCTGTCTCCTTCTCCCTCTCTTGTCTCTTCCTATCTGTCTCCCTCTCCCTCTCTTGTCTCTTCCTATCTGTCTCCCTCTCCCTCTCTTGTCTCTTCCTATCTGTCTTCTTCTCCCTCTCTTCTCTCGCAGTTCGCAGTCATACGCTAGATTGTTTATCTGGCCGTTGAGATAAAATTGATCTTCAAACCTCGGCTTTACACAGTGTGGCCTTCCTCTTCTCTCATTGGCTGGTTGAGCTGGCGCATAGCTAAGCCAGCTACATCATGTAACGATATAAGTCACGCAAAACAACCGACACGCATCATGAGATTCAAATTAATTCGCCAATGATTAAAAGTAAATCGTCGCATCTGCAGTCGGTTGCCATCTTGGCTGACGGCGCCTCCGGCCAACTAAAGAGGACAAGATTCGCTACTGCTGTCACACCTGCCGACGATAATGCACTCGCAGCAGCCGCTCAAACAGGGCGACCTTGCAGGCGAAGAATGATTCCGAATTTCAATCGGCATTGGACTGACGCTGACACTGATTCGTCCGGTGAGAGAGGAGTGGAGTATTTTCTAATTAGATTCTGTATTACATTATTGATGGTGTAATTGGGATCTCTCGTATGACCGTTTCCTTTATTGTCAATAACCCTATAATTTGAAACTCTTCATAAAATGTCCTCTGTCAGACTGGATGACCCTCCGCTAGACTGTATGACCCTCTGTCAGACTGGATGACCCTCCGCTAGACTGTATGACCCTCTGTCAGACTGGATGACCCTCCGCTAGACTGTATGACCCTCTGTTAGACTGTATGACCCTCCGTTAGACTGTATGACCCTCCGTTAGACTGTATGACCCTCTGTCAGACTGGATGACCCTCCGTTAGACTTTATGACCCTCCGTCAGACTGTATGACCCTCCGCTAGACTGTATGACCCTCCGTTAGACTTTATGACCCTCCGTCAGACTGTATGACCCTCCGTTAGACTGTATGACCCTCCGTTAGACTTTATCACCCTCCGTCAGACTGTATGACCCTCTGTTAGACTGTATGACCCTCTGTTAGACTTATGACCCTCTGTCAGACTGTATGACCCTCTTGAAGACTGTATGACCCTCTGTCAGACTGAATGACCTCTTGAAGACTATATGACCCTCTGTCAGACTGTATGACCCTTTTCGAATCTGGATGAACCTTCAACCATGACAGTTAGTCAAACCTTACGAAAATTTGTTAAACCGTATAAGAAGTCATTTAAGTTCTATGACAGTCTTTAAAATTCTATGACCGAAATTAGAAATCTATGATTTACATGTAAAAGCCGTATGATCATATTTTTAATTTAAGTCATTTAAACCTAAATAGCGCTATTAGTATGACCTTATACTAACTTCCTATAAGCTACATTTAAGTTTAAAACTGCTATCATTTTGAAATCCTTATGACCGTTTTCTAAACTCTGAACTCTCATTGTGACTCTTGGCGTAAGAAAACCAATACGTCAAAACACCAAGTGGGAACGATGCAAATCCGACCTAAATTTAACGATCTTACCTATAATGTTAGTTGCTAAGCAGGATTTACAACTCTACACACCGGCACTGGATTATAATTGACTCGAATATTTGTGTTTTATTTTTTATCTCGCTTATAACACTTTATACAACGCCGCTTGGTCTTGACAATCGAATCATATTCGATCGAAATAGTCGGTTTTCTTAGAAAGAAGCCCCTAACGGGAGTGGTGAATTTTTTACGATCTTGCAATAATAAATTCAGAACCTTCAGTTAAGCCATGCCTTTATGGCTCCCCGGCCTCGGGGAGGGGGGGGGGTTGACCGCGCACTTAGCTATCTTGACTTTGAAGATTATCTGCTGGTGCATTTACAATCTGTCAAAGTTGTCGCTTATGTACTACTACTCTTTATAATCAGCTGTAACGCATTGTGAAGGTCCGAGCCGAGAATATTATTGATGCTGTGACACTAACCGTTTTAACTAATAAGTTGACTGTGACGTCGCAACCAATATTCTAGTTGTCCATGGTTGGTTTTAAGGGGCATTAATTATAATGACTCACACAGCGGGGGGGGGGTTGGGGTTGTTCGCTGGGTCAGCGGGGCGCGACCTCTCTCTCTCTCTCTCTCTCTCTCTCTCTCTCTCCAGTATTTAATCTGCCACGGGGATCGCAGCACAGCCTCCTCTAAGCTATGATATTAAGGGATTGATAAAAGATTCCCGCGGCTGGGCAAAACTGCATTCGAAAGATGGATTTCATACTAACAAATTCCTGCCACAGAAGTCAAAATCTTGACCAAAGGAATGCAGACTAGCTACGACTTTCTATGCGTCATTGACCAGCCGGAGTGGAAGTGTGTAATATCAGTGACTCAAAACCATTCTTGACTTTCCAATTTCCAGTCATGGCTTCTCATGCGTTTGTTCGGATCTGATAAGAGTCAGTCTGATCGACTCTGACACTGAGCGGCACTTTCGAGTGCGTTCAAGCGCATGGGTATAGATTTTCTTGCAAATATTCTGGCTGTGTCTGTCTGTCTGTCTGTCTGCCTGTCTGTCTGCCTGCCTGTCTGTCTGTCTGTCTGTCTGTGTCTGTGTGTCTGTCTGTCTGTCCGTCTGGCAGATATTAAAAACACATCGGGCAGGTTTTACAATTCAAAACAATTAACAGATCTGCGCAAATCCTTTAAAGCAACGAAATTAATTTTTCGACCGGGGTTACAATGGTTTTTACCCTCTAAAAGCTGCTGCTATGGGGCTCAGTAGGGTTGGGCTGAAAAGGATTAAGGTCGAAGTTTCAGCTGACTAGCTTGCTCCCCATTCTGGGAAACTTCGTGTGTGGCATTTCGATTCCATCGCCCAGGCAACTCCGCCAACTCCCTGTTAAAAAGATTTCAACCAAATCGGAATGTTCCAACGATGTTATTCCACTCGAGTCTGGTGGGAAAGAGGGGCGAAGACTCTTTAAATACGGCCGCTCTAGCTACTCTCATGAGTCGATCACCGAGAGAGGAAGCGTTACCCCGGGTGGAAGAGAGTGTTGCACGAATGGGAAAAGAACGGATACACCAGGTGGCGCGGCAATCCACCTGATAGTACATGTACATGTAGGTGTTCGACATGTACTTCCACAGAAACGTACTACTTAAGCATTTTATTCAGAGTATACTGTATCAGAAAAACTGTAATCTTACTGTAATTCTTGAATAAGTATTGAATCACATGCGTAATTTTGTCAACCAATTTGAAAAAGGCACTAGTCATAAAATGCTTTTTAATTTTACAACCAACCAATCACGCGTGACCTACAATTGTCAGTTTTAAACCCCAGCAGCGATTGATCATCATTCGGTCTGCACCGAATGAACCAATCAAAAATAACCCAGCGCTACTGTAACCATGCAATCATGCGCGTTTACAGTAGACTACATAATAGTTGCTTCACTTTCTACCCTGTCAGGCTTGACAGCAACCAAAGCGTGAACCTTTGACGTTTAAGAAAATGTATCCAACGACCTCACGTGGGGTCCGATTCTCTATAAATACAAGTGGTCCAAAGCGGACGGGATCGAGCCTCAGAATCTTCCAGAGAGAAGGAGCTCCGAAAAGGAAGCCTGTAGACTTCCTTCAGACCCAGTCAACCAGGACTCGGCTGAGTTATTTGCGGTAAGCCTTAATTATTTGCGCCAGGTGCTGAGTCGACTCAAATTGATATTGTGACTGAGTCTATTTGAGACTCCATTGGTTGTAGTCTCCAGAAGGACTACCCTGATAGCCTCCAGAAGACTATCAATGATTACCGGAGCTATACCTAGAGTGGATTAAGCCATGCACTGCTAGGAGAAGGCTTATTTGAAACCACAGTGCTCCCCATTGTTATTTCGAAGCTTCCTATTGGTCCGAACTACAGATACCGGCTGGTGACAACTTCAAGGAATACAAGAAGGAAATTGGACCAGAACTACAGACTCAAGGTACGTGAACTACTGAAATCAAGGAATGGCGAGTTGCAAGAGAACTACTCTCAAGGAATCATAACTCACAAGGCAATAAATACCTTCATTTGATTACTGGGTTGCCTAGCAGTAGCAAGAAGTGATTGTTCCTTGATTACTAAGAAGCTGTCTTATAGTAGTAAAGAACGCATCATAACAACGCAAGAAGAATACAAGGGTTGGGCTCCCGAAGTACACTAAGAGGCAAAAGGAATTTCCACACAGGGAAATGACGTCAACCACAAACTGTAAAGATTTCACTGGGTGAACAACCCACACAAAGGAAAAATAAAAGTTACATTCGGTGGGAATAGTCGGAGGCCTCGCGTACCACAATATAGCCAAGTCAGTTTTTTTGCGAAACCGATCATGTAGTGTACAAAATTTCGAAGACGCTTGTACAAACAACTGGACACAGTCCGTACATGCATTTTGCACATAAATGCTTTGCCCATAAATCAATGAATCTATCACTAGGTTCCTTCGTGCGTAAATAGTCTATGGCACTCGAAACCTAGAGATAAATGTACTATTCCCGCACTCGTGCCCGTGCAGGAATCATTCATTCCTGCCCTTTCTGCTCACTTGTCTATGGCCCAAAACCAAGTGGCGATCAACTATCGATCGTGCTGCCCATGGAATTGTACAGTATCGTCTGTGGCTGAAAGGGGCGACTCGGACCCTTTTATATTGCTGATCCCGAGCCCTGAGCTCTCAGGATTTCTACTTTCGATAAGCTGAATTTGCACTTTTCACAAAACTTGACCAGACAGCTCTGTAGGAGAAACAAGAAACATTTCTTAATAAGTTCAGCAACAGTTTGCGCCGATCAGACTGATTTTATTCACCTCGACCTAAGCATGTTCCGAACGGTTCTGCTTCTGTTCTGTATGAGCGCAGGCATCTACAATACTTTGAGCTCCCCGTCCTCAATACGTGAGTACAGATTTTTTCTTGCCTTTGATTTGCGCTTTAGCTTGCAAGAATGCATTGATCATGATAGTATACTAGCTGGAAAAGTAGCTTTAGTAGTTAACGTCTTTTCGACACTTTCAATGGACTTCTTGAACTTAAGAAATATAAATTAGTAGCAGTTTCAAAATTGGATCATAGGCATAACAATTCATCTCTACAATACAGGGATTTTTTATGGTGCCGATTTTCAAATTTAAGCTGCAAAGTTAAAGCGTATGGAATCTCAAACTAGCAATCAGCACCCCCCAATTCTCAGCCATTCTCCCCCGTGAGCCTTGACATCTGCAGCAATCCCCCCGTGAGCCCTGACATCTGCAACAATCCCCCCGTGAGCCTTGACATCTCACTCAGTAAAATTCTCCTCAAGAGTCACAGCGTTATAGCAATTGAGACTTGACATCGAAGCAATTCCCAAGGACAAATAAATCTTCTATGTTCCTCGACATGACGCTACCTTTATGCTTTACATGCATGGCTTGTTTTTTTGACATGACAAATTTTTATGTATTACATGAAGCTTCTCTTATGTCTGACATGACGCTTCTTTTCATACATGACTCTGCTTTAATGTTTTACATGCAGATTGCGCAATTCCTAGGGCTAGGTGTTTTACATGGCACTTCTTTTGTTTTATTTTGACGCTTCTTAATGTTTTACATAAAACTCAGATTAGTGCATTTACTCGTACCAATTCCCCTTATCAGTCTTGACATCGTAGCAAATCCCAATAAGCCTTTTATGTTCGATCAGGCACTTCAACTTTTTTTGTTGAGTTTTCTTCTGTTTAAGTAAAACAGCTTTCAATAAAATTATTGCTATGGTTCACTTGCAGTTTAGCAGATTAGTACCACTCTTACCGAAAACGCTACGTGCTGCTCCAGTTTGAGATGGGCGTCTATTTTATACAGACTGGCATTTTTGACCTCTCGGAGCAACGCCGGGGGGGGGGGGTTTAAGCAATAGAAAGATCTGGGACTCAGTCCACTAGTTGTACACGAATTTAGTTCGTTCTAGTAGGTTGCTAAGTGTGTGTGGGTTAGAGATTATTCGGGGTTTTGCAAATCTATGCGTTGAGTTGGATAAATTTTGGGATAGAGAGGTTACAGAAAAATTATTCGAATAAAGAAAAAGTTTTTTCTCTTAGCTCTGTCCATAGTAGGGGTGTTCGGGTTGTCAAGCTTCTTGGGGTTGATCTCGCCTTCTTGGGCAGCTCCAGGTTGAATAGGGGTCAGTGGGCGGACCTTCTGATTCTCCCCCAGTGTTCGCCAGATTCTGCCACGTGCCGATCGCTCTTTTAACTTCGTTTGCTGTCTAATTTGGGCCTCTCCCCAGTTTGCTTCTCCCAGCCGGTTTGAGCGCCATTGTGCCTGCGGCGGGTGTGGCTTTCTTAGATTTGGTCATTCAAATTTGACTTGACAGTTTGATTAATTATCTTAATGCTGCTTCTATTCACCCTTCTAATAGCAATCTATAGGACTTTCATTGTGCTTTTCTGTCTCGCCCTTCCCTGTGCCTGGGCATTTGATAATTTTCTACCTATCTTCAGGCTTAGGTGAATTTCAGATTTCTAACTCTTATACTCTGGTCACATAAATAAATTATCTGCTTCAATGCAGACTCGAACAGCCGACCTTCCGAGCGTATGCCTGATACTATGTGCCTAAAACGCGGCTATTATGCCTAATATATTGACAGATGAACGAAAACGGCCTTATGCTATAACTTTTCATTTTACAATCCGCATAGTCGGGCAGTCACGAGCAGTCAATCACTGGTACAGTAAAATGCACCCATGCTGCTCAAATTTGATTGCACAACGTACAGTCAAGGAGAAGCACATTAATGTTAGCTACGGTCACTGCCAGTCAAACGGCTAGATAATCTGAATGGACACACGCGACCACTGACCCGAAAATCTGAGCTAATGTACGAGCTAATAAGATATTCTCTACTGAATTCAACGATTTTGCCTTTTCAGATGAAAAGAAGCAGGGAGCGAAGGTCTACCCGGTTATTCCGAGTGAGTTTGCTTAATTGAGTTCATTGGATCTCATCCGTCTTCTGCAGCAGAATATTTTTGCACGTTTTGTTAAACCACAAACCTTTGTGTGCCAACTTGGTCTCACCTGCTATACATTTAATTTCAACTTTTTAGAGTTTCCAATTGGATGCTACTACTATAAGAAGACGATTGAAGGTTTTCGAACACCAGTGCTAGAATCTAAAAATATGTCACACCTCATTTGCGCTACCGAGTGTGTGAGGCGTAATGTCAACGGAAAATACATATATTTCGGCATCGCCAATGGTGACCGCTGCTTCTGTAAATCGGGATTTTCTTCGTTGACCGGGATAAGCATCCCCATGAGCTATTGTTCATACCGATGTCAACAAAATGACAAGCAATTCTGCGGTGGCGGCATTGGAATTTTGTATTTTAATCTGGACACAACGCTTACTCCTCCAGAAACAGGCAAGTATTCGGTGGTATCACCTGTGCAAGGGCTGATTCAAATGCAAACCAATACTCAGTCGTTTATTTATTTACCTAATGTTCAGGATTTATTTGTCTGATATTCTCTAAGAATATAAAATGCCCTCAACCATCTTTGATTCATTTAGATCTCTCGATTCTCACAGCTTGCAGGCATTCACCTAACAGTAAAAAATTGCCCCAACTGTCTACGGTTGCCCATGGGGACGTTTTCCTGGAAATGCCAATTGTTCTTCCAGCTTTTTATGCCATTTCCTTTCAAATGACCTGAAAATCTGTTTGAGATGACGTAAAGTGTATTTGTAGTCTATCACGTTGAACAACGATTTTGCCCTTTCAGATGAAAAGAGGCAGGGAGCAAAAGTCTATCCGGTTATTCCGAGTGAGTTTAATATTTAAGTTCATTCTCATCTATCTTCAGCAGCTGAATATTTCTGCATGCCTTTACGCGTATTAACCACGCGCCAATTTGGTCTCCTGCACCTCCCATAAATTGGATTTCAACTCTTTTAGATTCTCTAATTGGCTGCTACCACTACTATGCGGAGGGTGACGATTTTTATGCAGTAATAAAATCAAAAAAGATGTCACACCTCATTTGCGCTACCAAGTGTGTGAGTCGTGACGGCTATGGAAAACTCAAATATTTCGCCATCGCCAATGGTGACCGCTGCTTCTGTAAATCGAAATTACCTGCGATTAACGAGATAAGCGTCCTCAAATATTGTTCATTTCGATGTCAACAAAATGACAAGGAACCATGCGGTGGCAGCATTGGAATGTTGTATTTTAATCTCACCACAACGCTTACTCCTCCGGAAACAGGCAAGTATTCGGTCGTGTCACCTGTGCAGGAGCTGATTCAAATGCAAACCAATACTCAGTCGTTTATTTATTTACCTAATATAAAATGCCCTCAATCATCTTTGATTCATTTAGATCTCTCGATTCTCACAGCTTGCAGGCATTCATCTAACAGTAAAAAATTGCCCCAACTGTCTACGGTTGCCCATCGGGACGTTTTCCTGGAAATGCCAATTGTTCTTCCAGCTTTTTATGCCATTTCCTTTCAAATGACCTGAAATTCTGTTTGAGATGACGTAAAGTGTATTTGTAGTCTATCACGTTGAACAACGATTTTGCCCTTTCAGATGAAAAGAGGCAGGGAGCAAAAGTCTATCCGGTTATTCCGAGTGAGTTTAATATTTAAGTTCATTCTCATCTATCTTCTGCAGCTGAATATTTCTGCATGCCTTTACGCGTATTTGTGTGCGCACTTGGTCTCACCTCGCATAAATTTGATTTCAACTCTTTTAGATTCTCTAATTGGCTGCTACCACTACCATGAGGAGGGTGACGATTTTAAAATAGTAGTGAAATCTAAAAATATGTCACACCTCATTTGCGCTACCGAGTGTGTGAGGCATGATGTCTATGGAAAATACAAATATTTCGCCATCGCCAATGGTGACCGCTGCTACTGTAAATCGGAATTACCTTCGAATAACGAGATAAGCGTCTCCAAATTTTGTTCATATCGATGTGGACACAATGACAAAGAACTATGCGGTGGCACCAGGGGAATGTTGTATTTTAATCTCACCACAACGCTTACTCCTCCGGAAACAGGCAAGTATTCGGTCGTGTCACCTGTGCAGGAGCTGATTCAAATGCAAACCAATACTCAGTCGTTTATTTATTTACCTAATATAAAATGCCCTCAATCATCTTTGATTCATTTAGATCTCTCGATTCTCACAGCTTGCAGGCATTCATCTAACAGTAAAAAATTGCCCCAACTGTCTACGGTTGCCCATCGGGACGTTTTCCTGGAAATGCCAATTGTTCTTCCAGCTTTTTATGCCATTTCCTTTCAAATGACCTGAAATTCTGTTTGAGATGACGTAAAGTGTATTTGTAGTCTATCACGTTGAACAACGATTTTGCCCTTTCAGATGAAAAGAGGCAGGGAGCAAAAGTCTATCCGGTTATTCCGAGTGAGTTTAATATTTAAGTTCATTCTCATATATCTTCTGCAGCTGAATATTTCTGCATACCTTTACACGTATTAACCACACGCCAATTAGTGTGCGCACTTGGTCTCACCTCGCATAAATTTGATTTCAACTCTTTTAGATTCTCTAATTGGCTGCTACAACTACCATGAGGAGGGTGACGATTTTAAAATAGTAGTGAAATCTAAAAATATGTCACACCTCATTTGCGCTACCGAGTGTGTGAGGCATGATGTCTATGGAAAATACAAATATTTCGCCATCGCCAATGGTGACCGCTGCTACTGTAAATCGGAATTACCTTCGAATAACGAGATAAGCGTCTCCAAATTTTGTTCATATCGATGTGGACACAATGACAAAGAACTATGCGGTGGCACCAGGGGAATGTTGTATTTTAATCTCACCACAACGCTTACTCCTCCGGAAACAGGCAAGTATTCGGTCGTGTCACCTGTGCAAGAGCTAATAATTCAAATGCGAACCCTCTTCGATGCTTTCAAAGCCGGTTAAAATACGTTTGTCAATTCGCCACATGCGCACGTTACAGATTTACCTGTTTAAAATTATCGACATCCCTCAGCTATCTTTGATTCACCGGCCAGCTCTCTACGATTGTTACAGCTTGCTGCCCAGAATTACCCGACAGTTCGTAACAGAATATAGTCATTGTCCCATGCTGTACGCCTACTATTGAACGCTTCGAAATCATTACTTAAGGCTACTACTACATGTAACCTCTAAAACCATATACACAACTGACCATTGTGCCAAAGTTTGTACTGGAGAGTTCAGTGTATTTAGCGGTAAAAGCTCAGAAGGCGCACATTATTGAACTCACCGGATAGACACTATGTAATATGAGTATTCGTTAAAAGCACTTGCCTTTCAATAACAATTGCATCTTCACCACCCCCAGGCTGCATGTTATGCACTCCATAAATACTACATACTCGTATACCCATTAGGAGAAAGTGATTTTATCTTTGGTCAACAATGCTATGTTGGACTGCTGCTTTTTACGAATTATTGTAAAGAAGGAAATTCCTGTCAAACTAATTCATGATTTTAAAGAAACTCGAAGCAGAAGTGATTAAAAATTAACAAGTCCAGCTAAAGAGAAGTTGCAGAACTATTTGACAAGTGTAGTGGAGTCTACACTTCCTCAACTGACTCATTATACCTTTAATAAAAAATTTCAGAGATCTAACAATAGCTGCTCTGAAGTTCAATGGAACAGTTCGGTGCTGCATTGGAGGCGGCAAAACTATAGGTGGCCCATAGCAAACTGACAGTGTATTGGTTATTTGACTTTCTGGCAAATACTTTAATTCAGTGAAATTTAACCCAGCTATTAATAATAAACTACTCTAAAACTATTGTTTTGTTTCTAAGCATGGTGTACTAAGTAAGCCAGCCAATACTTTGTTCCGATTACCTGTGTGTGGCCTGGGAATCATTTCTAAATAGTTGCATTGTGTTACCGCATATTTCATATTGTAGTATTGTTTTGTTTCTAAGCATGGTGTACTAAGTAAGCCAGCTAATACTTTGTTCCGATTACCTGTGTGTGGCCTGGAAATCATTTCTAAATAGTTGCATTGTGTTACCGCATATTTCATATTGTAGTATTGTTTTGTTTCTAAGCATGGTGTACTAAGTAAGCCAGCCAATACTTTGTTCCGATTACCTGTGTGTGGCCTGGGAATCATTTCTAAATAGTTGCATTGTGTTACCGCATATTTCATATTGTAGTATTGTTTTGTTTCTAAGCATGGTGTACTAAGTAAGCCAGCCAATACTTTGTTCCGATTACCTGTGTGTGGCCTGGGAATCAATTCTAAATAGTTGCATTGTGTTACCGCATATTTCATATTGTAGTATTGTTTTGTTTCTAAGCATGGTGTACTAAGTAAGCCAGCCAATACTTAGTTCCGATTACCTGTGTGTGGCCTGGGAATCAATTCTAAATAGTTGCATTGTGTTACCGCATATTTCATATTGTAGTATTGTTTTGTTTCTAAGCATGGTGTACTAAGTAAGCCAGCCAATACTTAGTTCCGATTACCTGTGTGTGGCCTGGAAATCATTTCTAAATAGTTGCATTGTGTTACCGCATATTTCATATTGTAGTATTGTTTTGTTTCTGGTGCACTAAGTCAGCCAGCCAATCGCTCTTTTCAGTTAAATTCTAATTTACAGCGAGCAAGTATGCAAAACCACTTAAGCACATTTTCGTAATTTCATGCGCATAGTCAAAACCAATAAAATTTGCGGGCCCATTCATCCGTTTCTCCCTAAGCAATCTCTGTCTCTGTGCTTATTTTATAATAAGAAAATTAAAGTATTTGTTAACTGGAACTTTTCTTGGAGTTAATAGCAAGAACTGTTTCTGATTAGACGGAAGATCACTTTTGAACCAGAATGTCGAGATTGCAGAGCCATTTTAACCCATAGATAATAAAAACATGCGAAGATTTGCACACAATTGAGTAAAATTCATTTTGCTGCCGATACTACTACAACTAACTATAAGTAGTGTACCTTAGTGCGTCCAAAATTTTCTTAGACACCCCTCTTATCTCCACTGCCGTATCCCATGTCCAATTTTTGTTTTTGAGGAGTTGACAGGCCCTTTCAATCCCCTGAATCGTTTAGCTCGTGTAGCCTCTGACACTTATAGGCCTCCTGCTCATTTCTAAGAAAATCCGGGTGTTAGCATCCACTGCAGTTGGATCCATGCGTCGAAGTGGATACAGAAAATAATAATTTTGTCCGAGTTTTCATTTTTTCAGCATAAAATTGTTATTGCTTTCGAAAGGCACAGCATATCAAAAGATGAACATTGGGTCTGCCTCCTATCGAAGGCAATAACAATTTTTGTACTGAAAAAATGAATATTTTCTATCTCCGTAGGGTAGTTTTTTTTCGAAGAAAACCTACCCCCTAAAATTATTCAAGAAACGTGGTTTTATGTCTTTTTTTTTGAGAAGTCCTTGAGTGATATATTTTTACTAATCGTGTTAAACATTCCTCGACATTAAAAATCGAATGTATTTTGTTAGATTATTAAGCTGCAAACACTATTGCAATAATAGAAACGTGTGCAAATGTCTATAAACCGATATAGCTAAGGTTTAATTATAAAAACTGTTAGATTCTACATTTAAAGCTGTTCAGTTACACCGTTAAAAACTCACTGAAATAAAATCCACAAAGAAAGTGCAAAGCATTGTATCGAAGCATTAATAGCATCAACAGATCACTGTAGCAAATAATGGCATCACAGTTAATAAAACAAAGACTATGGCAAAACTATGCATTAGGCTACTGACTAACAACAAATTAAGACACGAATGAACAAAATGTAAAGACAAGAGAGACGGTGGAGCAAAGATTAGAAAGGCAAAAGACGGGAATTGCATAAAGACTATTATAAACAATTACTTACAACCTAAGTATAGTAGAATAAAAACTTCCTAAATAGAAGCACAAATAATTAAACTTCTAGGAAATATTTTCGAAGACGCCTAATTTTAACTACAAGGGTGGGCCCAAAAATAGCGGGAAAAACCGGTACAGAGGCTGACTGTGATATTCGAATTTGATGCAACTTGCGTCATAAGTAGAAAAAAATCCAACGGTTGTTTTGCTTTTTAAATGGGGTAAAAATATCAAATTATTCAAAAGTTATGCCTATAAATAGAACAAAGGGGTAAGGGGAAGAGTAAAACCAAGTCGAGCCTACTATGCTGGCCATAGACTAAACTTTTGATGTTTAGTCAGAACACAATCGATTCGAAAACAAAAGCAAACTAAGAAGCTGAAAAGAAACAAAAGAGTACATAAGCTCTCGAAAAAAGCAGAAGCTAATCTACGAGTATAGCAGAAGAAGAAGCAGAACAGCTGCAGGCTGCGGGCTGAGGGGTGACTTCATCGAAAAGTCATCAGTCAAGGGCGATGGCGATGCTGCGTGACCGACTTTGCAGACCCCTCGACTTGGTGTAACTCTACCCCATAGCTACCCCTTGTTCTATTTATAGGCATAACTTTTGAATGAATTGACTTTTTTACCCTATTTAAAAAGCAAAACAACCGTTGCATTTTCTTCCACTTATGACGCAAGTTGCATCAAATTCGAATATCACAGTCTGTACCGGTTTTTCCCGCCATTTCTGGGACCACCCTCGTAATTTGATTCGTATTCTAGCACCACTTCTTTCTTTTTCGCGTCAACACAGCCTTCGAAAATTGCTTTCTAAGAAATGAGTTCTCTTAATCCTTTTGCATTAAGCGCTGTCCTCAACAGCCAAGTAGACCTTAGTGAGGCCGTGTCTGTCAAATATTTCAGCCATCAATCGGTCCAGATTGGCGTTGACTCCGCGCAGACCGCGGCAGACTTGCGCAGACCAGAGAAAATAGGCGTCCACCCGGTCGCGAGTCCAACCAACAGGGTGTACGCGTTCCAAATCGCGCAGATTGTAAATCTTGTCGGCCGATTTCACAAGCTTAGCGCGTACGGACGCGTGCGGTGCGTGCAGGATCTGTGTTTGAGGTTTGACGTGGCGCTTTGACTCTCTGATTTAAAAATAGCTTCTTTTCATAAGATCGCAACTTTAAATCAACTTATGGATTGCTCAATTTAATCAGCTCAAAAATTTTGCTCCAATTTCATGGATCTTACATTATGGAATCATATTGATTTCTTGGATTAGTTTTATCGATTTTTCAGATTGGCTTATCGATTTTTCAGACTGGTTAATCGATTTCTTAGTTTGACTTACCGATTCTTAGATTGGCTTATCGATTTATTATATTGGCTTATCGATTTCTTGGATTACTTTTAACAATTTCTTTGATTAACTTATCGATTTCTTAGATTAGTTTTATCGATTTCTTGATGATTAGTTTTATCGATTTCTTAGATTAGTTTTACCGATTTCTTAGATTAGTTTTTATCGATTTCTTAGATTGGCTTATCGATTTCTTAGATTACTTTTATCAATTTCTTTGATTAACTTATCGATTTCTTTGATTACTTTTATCAATTTCTTTGATTAACTTATCGATTTCTTAGATTACTTTTATCAATTTTTTAGATTAGTTTTGTCGATTTATAAATTAGCCTTTGAATTGCAAACAATAAAACTGCTTGTACTTTATTTTTTTACCTGGAGTCTTTTCCGTTCTGCAGCTGGCAGAAGTTTATCGTCGCTGCACTCTTGCACAACCTGAGCAACTGGCCGACCAAAAACTGCTTCGAGCTCTTCAAAACTTGTATCGGTGTCTTCAACAGTGTCGTGAAGAATTGCTGCCTCAAGAGCGATGGTGTCCGACACACCAGCTTCGGAGCTGAGAATTCGAGCCACTCCAATTGGATGGTTGATGTAGGGCGTCGCTTCTGGATCTTTGCGTCGCTGACACTTGTGCTTCTCGGCGGCAAAGTTGACAGCTTCTAGTAGCCTGGGCAGACTGCCCACTTTTACATCATCGATGCCCTGATTTGCACTTAATACTGGAGCTGAGCGATCCATTCTGTGTTTAGCAGTCTGAAAGTATTTTAATAAGCAGCTTGTGTCAATCAAGGTTTTTATGGGTTATTTTTACTATTACTAGCTAATTGCTTATTGAATAGACTAGACACTATTGCAGTCGTGTCCTGCAGGTTGGCTACTGGTTAATATGTTTATTCTCTAGTGGATTTTAACTGGTTTGAATTCTGGTAGAATGCTGCCATCAGGTTCCTGGTATTCCCTAATCCTAGTACTTAGATAATTAAAGAATAAGACAGGAAACCAAAGATTCATTAGTTACTTGAAGATATAAAACTGATAGTAGTGTAAAAGCATATCTACTTTACTACACTATCATTATATACATTTATGCACTAAGACACAGTTTGGCATATATTTTAGGGAAATTTTTGTTTTTGGCATACACTGGCATTACATTTAGCTGAGATAGAATTCTTGTTCTAGCATACACTGCTACATGATCTAGACCCTGGGGTTTTTGGCAATACCTACCTATAGCTATAGGCTGCAATCAATATTGGCAATGTCCTAGTTTCCCATGTTAAATTATTTTGACCTGATTTTCGTTATTTTTAGTGTAAATCATGGCTAGACAACCTCGAGTGCCTGTAAATATCTTACCTCCTGCCAATTTATGGCCATCAGCCGACCTCTGTGACCTTGAGATCAGTCATAAAGAATACCATTGAAGGCAAAGTTTTATAGTCAGCATGGCACCAGTGATGACCTTTTTGACTCCCACCTTAGCAAGTTTCTCTGGCGCTGACTCTACCAAAAAAGAGTTCTAGCAACTTTTTGTACTGGTTGACACATTACTATGTTGTGTAATACTCCTTTTAGTTTAGACATAAGACTCATTTTAAATCTTGAATAGCCTAAACTTGCTTTTGTTTGTTTCAAATTCTGGGTCTAAATAATTTAATGCATGAAACTAGGATATTGCCTCAATCTCTTTTTTAGGCTTTATCTTTGCCATTGCAATTATAAGCTAATAGTCAATACCATGCTAAAGGAGCTTTCCCTATATCCAATATACTAAAAATCAAAACTATGTACCTAGGTAGACCTACCTATATATGTATAGTCCTATATACTAAAAATGAAATGTCTATGTGTATGTCTGAGATAGATTTCAGAAATCCAATATACTAAAAATCAAAACTATGTACCTACCTACCTATATATGTATAGTCCTATATACTAAAAATGAAATGTCTGTGTGTATATGTGAGATAGATTTCAGAAATCCAATATACTAAAAATCAAAACTATGTACCTACCTACCTATATATGTATAGTCCTTCCTATCTTCTTCTTCTTCTTCTTAATACTAAAAGTGGTGCATTGTTTGTCTGTTTGTTTGTCTGTTTGTGTATTGCATAAATCCTTCTAAATTTAACAACTATTTAACAATTATGCAATTTTGAATTTGTGCGCTAATGTCATTGGCAAAAAATGTATCTATGGCCAAAATTAGGTACAAACTCTGGGGCTTTCAGGAGAGGGACGCTGCTAAGCTGCAAATATTGCAAATAGTGCTTTCCAATTAAAAATGGCTGGCAGACGACCTTCTGCCCCAACATAGATTGTTTATGTCAATAGGCCTAGCTAAATACAGTGCATACAATGAATTTAACAAACGATTCTGCAGGATAGCCAGCTTAGGCCTATATCTAAAGCGTTGGCTGCAATTAATAAATCAGACTTAAAAAGACTTATGACCAAATTTGTCCATGTTAAATTTCTGTCACCAAACTTGTTTCTTGCCAAATTTGTGTATGTCCTAAGTTGTCCCTATTCCTACCAAGCAGGGGCATAGCCAGGAATTTCCTATGGAGGGGGATACACCAAGGTGAATTTTCTACAGGGGGGATACACCAAGGTAAAAGTGCTCACATGGTAGCATGTAAAGCGAAAAAGGGCAACAAAAAAGTTTTGGTCAGGCTTTTCGGGGGGGATACATCCGACATTCCCCTGATCCCCCCTCGCCTCCCTACGCCACTGCTACCAAAACTTTAATTAGGCTAGAGCCTGCCTACAAAGAAACTAGAAAAATACTTTTGAAAAGAGACCAAACCAGCAATAGCAACACATCATCCACTTGTAGGTTATAGATAAAGTAGTAACTTTGTTTCTGATCAAAATAGACATCGCGATTCGGGTGTCCGTTTCAAAGCACATTTGAAATAAAGTACAGGATAAATAATTGATAAAACGAAACTCAATTGAAAAGAAATCTAATTTCCATTTTCTAACATTGTACTAAATAGTTAATAAGATTTCAAAGAATTATTCTGTCACCGAATTTAAAAGGTTATCGCTGAATTGGCTTCACTGAGCTTGTCGTTGGTGAATCTGTCGCCAAATTTGTCTGTCCCCGAATCGATCAGCACCTCTGTGACATTGGCCTATACGCAGATAAATTCTGGATAGAACGCATTGTAAAATTAGAAAAAAGCCTAGCAAAGCCTAGCAAAGGTCCTTAACACCTTTGCTTCAATTATGAATTGTACGTTTTAAATGATGTGGACTGCACAAGCTTGTTCTCGATCGTTGGAGTAGTATTAGTTTTTTGGTGGCATAAAAGATTTCGAGCTTGTTTATTGTGTCTTTATTTCTAGTATTGGGTACTTCACGTAAGTACATGTAATACATCATGTGATATAGCTTCTACTACAGTAAGCTATACATCACGAAATGTTGCTCGCGCGTATTTGCGCGTCTCAATCGATTGTCTGAATCTTGCGCGCGCTACCACCCGCGAATTTCTACTCGTGGCGCATATGGCGACCACATTCATTTGGGCTAGCTTGTGTGCAGGAAAATTGGCCGCAAAGGGTTGTTAATGCATGCAGTTTGACCACGTACATGTACATGCCATGCCTCCAAAGTTCAGTGTATTGCATGACGCGCCTCTGTCAGCTCAGGAGACAATTAACGAAATATGCGAACTGTCTCGATGGGACGATGTCGCTAAAACGGATCACACAGCTGCATGTCTAGTCAAGGGGAGAACCCGTAAAAGGATTACGATTTAGGAATGGGTTTTGATGAATAAAATTCAGTTCTCATGCTAATTCTACAGTATATAACATCATGTATCGTACGTTCTATGCAGCTAAAATTGCAATTAAAAAAACTGCCACTTGACCTTACATTTTCAAGAAGCCATTTTTAAGCGTCAATTTTACCCTATAAATTTACTGTATAGAGTATAAAACCACTAGCTTGTACGAGTTGCAGTTTTGTTATAATTTTCACTATTTACATGCAATAAATCGGTAGCTATAACGAGAGCTATAATTAATTGTCTATTTTCACCTTCGCTAGAAAACAAGTTTGACTTTATAGGTAGTTACAGTATACGCTCGCTTCATGAACCCCACACTTGTCATTGCACTACTAAAGCACCAAGCACATGTTTACAGATTATACAAATGATTACTCTGCGTGCACAAATGTAATGCTGCTTTCGAGAGTTTGTAGGGGTTGAGATGCGAACAAAGACTAAGCCTACAGTATATTTATACAGTTCAAGATCGTGTTCATACTCGCGTTATGGGATTTTTAACATCTGTTGTGTGTACCAGTCAGTTCTAAATAAGGTTTCTCCCTATAAATAAAAAAATGTCAAAAATTGCGCTGACCTCGAATGACCTTTTCTACTCGATATCTGTGCAAGCCTATTTTGAATGGATCTGACGACAGCCAGGCTATATCCCTTTATCAGTTGTCGGTAGCTAAAATATATACCACATTAAATTACATATAGCACTGCAACGATCTGAAAACAAAAACGATCCATACAGGTCAGCTTCCACCAGAAAGCAATATTTTATATTGACTTTGCTTGGATGAACGATTCCCCTGCACCTTTGCCAGTGCTCCGCTATCCCTTTTTTACTATCCATTGTCTTTCTTCGTTCCTCTCTGTCTCCTCCCTCTCTCCTCTCTTCCTCTGTCTCCTTCTCCCTCTCGATCCTCTCATCCTATCTGTCTTCTTCTCCCTCTCCTCTCATCCTCTCTGTCTCCTTCTCCCTCTCCTCTCATCCTCTCTGTCTCCTTCTCCCTCTCCTCTCATCCTCTCTGTCTCCTTCTCCCTCTCCTCTCATCCTCTCTGTCTCCTTCTCCCTCTCCTCTCATCCTCTCTGTCTCCTTCTCCCTCTCTCCTCTCTTCCTATCTGTCTCCTTCTCCCTCTCTCCTCTCTTCCTATCTGTCTCCTTCTCCCTCTCTTGTCTCTTTTCTCTCCTATCTCCCCTCTCCATTCTCTCTCCACTCTCTCCTCTCTCCGCTCTCCACTCTCCACTCCTCTCTCTTCTAGTCAATTGCCAATTTCCGCACTCACCCGGCTCGCAGTCATACGCTAGATTGTTTATCTGGCCGTTGAGATAAAATTGATCTTCAAACCTCGGCTTTACACAGTGTGGCCTTCCTCTTCTCTCATTGGCTGGTTGAGCTGGCGCATAGCTGAGCCATGCAGCTACATCACGTAACGATATAAGTCACGCGAAACAACCGCCGCATCATGAGATTCAAATTAATCCGCCAATGATTAAAAGTAAATCGTCGCATCTGCAGTCGGCTGCCATCCTGGCTGACGGCTCGTCCGGCCAGCTGAAGAGGACAAGATTCGCTACTGCTGTCACACCTGCCGACGATAATGCACTCGCAGCAGCCGCTCAAACAGGGCGAACTTGCAGGCGAAGAATGATTCCGAATTTCAATCGGCATTGGACTGACGCTGACACTGATTCGTCCGGTGAGAGAGGAGTGGAGTATTTTCTAATTAGATTCTGTATTACATTATTGATGGTGTAATTGGGATCTCTCGTATGACCGTTTCCTTTATTGTCAATAACCCTATAATTTGAAACTCTTCATAAAATGTCCTCTGTCAGACTGGATGACCCTCCGTCAGACTGTATGACCCTCTGTCAGACTGGATGACCCTCCGTTAGACTGTATGACCCTCTGTCAGACTGGATGACCCTCCGTTAGACTGTATGACCCTCTGTTAGACTGTATGACCCTCCGTTAGACTGTATGACCCTCCGTTAGACTGCATGACCCTCTGTTAGACTTATGACCCTCTGTTAGACTGTATGACCCTCTGTTAGACTGTATGACCCTCTGTTAGACTGTATGACCCTCTGTTAGACTTATGACCCTCTGTTAGACTTATGACCCTCTGTCAGACTGTATGACCCTCTTGAAGACTGTGTGACCCTCTGTCAGACTGAATGACCTCTTGAAGACTATATGACCCTCTGTCAGACTGTATGACCTCTTGAAGACTGTATGACCCTCTGTCAGACTGAATGACCTCTTGAAGACTATATGACCCTCTGTCAGACTGTATGACCTCTTGAAGACTGTATGACCCTCTGTCAGACTGAATGACCTCTTGAAGACTATATGACCCTCTGTCAGACTGTATGACCCTTTTCGAATCTGTATGAACCTTCAACCATGACAGTTAGTCAAACCTTACGAAAATTTGTTAAACCGTATAAGAAGTCATTTAAGTTCTATGACAGTCTTTAAAATTCTATGACCGAAATTAGAAATCTATGATTTACATGTAAAACCGTAATGATCATATTTTTAATTTAAGTCATTTAAACCTAAATAGCGCTATTAGTATGACCTTATACTAACTTCCTATAAGCTACATTTAAGTTTAAAACTGCTTTCATTTTGAAATCCTTATGACCGTTTTCTAAACTCTGAACTCTCATTGTGACTCTTGGCGTAAGAAACCCAATACGTCAAAACACCAAGTGGGAACGATGCAAATCCGACCTAAATTTAACGATCTTACCTATAATGTTAGTTGCTAAGCAGGATTTACAACTCTACACACCGGCACTGGATTATAATTGACTCGAATATTTGTGTTTTATTTTTTATCTCGCTTATAACACTTTATACAACGCCGCTTGGTCTTGACAATCGAATCATATTCGATCGAAACAGTCGGTTTTCTTAGAAAGAAGGGAGTGGTGAATTTTTTACGATCTTGCAATAATAAATTCAGAACCTTCAGTTAAGCCATGCCTTTATGGCTCCCCGGCCTCGGGGAGGGGGGGGGGTTGACCGCGCACTTAGCTATCTTGACTTTGAAGATTATCTGCTGGTGCATTTACAATCTGTCAAAGTTGTCGCTTATGTACTACTACTCTTTATAATCAGCTGTAACGCATTGTGAAGGTCCGAGCCGAGATTATTATTGATGCTGTGACACTAACCGTTTTAACTAAAAAGTTGACTGTGACGTCGCAACCAATATTCTAGTTGTCCATGGTTGGTTTTAAGGGGCATTAATTATAATGACTCACACAGCGGGGGGGGGGTTGGGGTTGTTCGCTGGGTCAGCGGGGCGCGACCTCTCTCTCTCTCTCTCTCTCTCTCTCTCTCTCTCTCTCTCCAGTATTTAATCTGCCACGGGGATCGCAGCACAGCCTCCTCTAAGCTATGATATTAAGGGATTGATAAAAGATTCCCGCGGCTGGGCAAAACTGCATTCGAAAGATGGATTTCATACTAACAAATTCCTGCCACAGAAGTCAAAATCTTGACCAAAGGAATGCAGACTAGCTACGACTTTCTATGCGTCATTGACCAGCCGGAGTGGAAGTGTGTAATATCAGTGACTCAAAACCATTCTTGACTTTCCAATTTCCAGTCATGGCTTCTCATGTGTTTGTTCGGATCTGATAAGAGTCAGTCTGATCGACTCTGACACTGAGCGGCACTTTCGAGTGCGTTCAAGCGCATGGGTATAGATTTTCTTGCAAATATTCTGGCTGTGTCTGTCTGTCTGTCTGTCTGTCTGTCTGTCTGTCTGCCTGCCTGTCTGTCTGTCTGTCTGTCTGTGTCTGTGTGTCTGTCTGTCTGTCCGTCTGGCAGATATTAAAAACACATCGGGCAGGTTTTACAATTCAAAACAATTAACAGATCTGCGCAAATCCTTTAAAGCAACGAAATTAATTTTTCGACCGGGGTTACAATGGTTTTTACCCTCTAAAAGCTGCTGCTATGGGGCTCAGTAGGGTTGGGCTGAAAAGGATTAAGGTCGAAGTTTCAGCTGACTAGCTTGCTCCCCATTCTGGGAAACTTCGTGTGTGGCATTTCGATTCCATCGCCCAGGCAACTCCGCCAACTCCCTGTTTAAAAGATTTCAACTAAATCAGAATGTTCCAACGATGTTTGAAACTCTCCCCCATAGTTTAGAATATTGAAATTGCCCCTGCGCAAAAGGACTGCACTATGTCAGTCAAGACTAAGTCACAGGAAAGTTGCTGACCGAATGGTTCAAAACCCCTGACCAACTTCAGCCAAAGTTTTAAGCTTTCGATACAAGTGCCGCTTTAGCTTAATCGAACGACGAATACCTTGTCTCACTCCGTGTCTCACTCCGTGTCTCACTCCGTGTCTCACTCCGTGTCTCACTCCGTGTCTCACTCCGTGTCTCACTCCGTGTCTCACTCCGTGTCTCACTCCGTGTCTCACTCCGTGTCTCACTCCGTGTCTCACTCCGTGTCTCACTCCGTGTCTCACTCCGTGTCTCACTCCGTGTCTCACTCCGTGTCTCACTCCGTGTCTCACTCCGTGTCTCACTCCGTGTCTCACTCCGTGTCTCACTCCGTGTCTCACTCCGTGTCTCACTCCGTGTCTCACTCCGTGTCTCACTCCGTGTCTCACTCCGTGTCTCACTCCGTGTCTCACTCCGTGTCTCACTCCGTGTCTCACTCCGTGTCTCACTCCGTGTCTCACTCCGTGTCTCACTCCGTGTCTCACTCCGTGTCTCACTCCGTGTCTCACTCCGTGTCTCACTCCGTGTCTCACTCCGTGTCTCACTCCGTGTCTCACTCCGTGTCTCACTCCGTGTCTCACTCCGTGTCTCACTCCGTGTCTCACTCCGTGTCTCACTCCGTGTCTCACTCCGTGTCTCACTCCGTGTCTCACTCCGTGTCTCACTCCGTGTCTCACTCCGTGTCTCACTCCGTGTCTCACTCCGTGTCTCACTCCGTGTCTCACTCCGTGTCTCACTCCGTGTCTCACTCCGTGTCTCACTCCGTGTCTCACTCCGTGTCTCACTCCGTGTCTCACTCCGTGTCTCACTCCGTGTCTCACTCCGTGTCTCACTCCGTGTCTCACTCCGTGTCTCACTCCGTGTCTCACTCCGTGTTTCACTCCGTGTCTCACTCCGTGTCTCACTCCGTGTCTCACTCCGTGTCTCACTCCGTGTCTCACTCCGTGTCTCACTCCGTGTCTCACTCCGTGTCTCACTCCGTGTCTCACTCCGTGTCTCACTCCGTGTCTCACTCCGTGTCTCACTCCGTGTCTCACTCCGTGTCTCACTCCGTGTCTCACTCCGTGGCAATTAGCAATTTTCTGGCCAATTTTCGCGCACATAATCCAACTGGACCGCCAACTAACTTTCTCGAGGGGAAGGGCAGCTACAGTTATCCCATTTCGTCCCCATAACGAGGTGGGGGATATTTTGGAAATGATGGAAACCGTGGACACCCATGGCTTGTAGGAAATGATGAGGAACCAAGAAGTGATGAACGATTGCTCAGTGGAGCACAGCTGCTCAATAATTTGTTGCTAGGTTTTTCGCTGAGCGAAAAATATTCATCACAGATAATTTGATATCTGCTTGCACTTTTATCGCTGGAAATAAAATTTGGAAATTGAAATGAAAGATATACAGACAGACAGACAGACAGACACTAAGACAGACAGACAGACAGACAGACAGACAGACAGACAGACACTAAGACAGACAGGCACTAAGACAGACAGACAGACAGACACTAAGACAGACAGGCACTAAGACAGACAGACAGACAGACACTAAGACAGACAGGCACTAAGACAGACAGACAGACAGACAGACAGACAGACAGACAGACAGACAGACAGACAGACAGACAGACAGACAGACAGACAGACAGACAGACAGACAGACAGACGGACAGACAGACAGACGGACAGACAGACAGACAGACAGACAGACACTAAGACAGACAGACAGACAGACAGACAGACAGACAGACAGACACTAAGACAGACAGGCACTAAGACAGACAGACAGACAGACACTAAGACAGACAGGCACTAAGACAGACAGACAGACAGACACTAAGACAGACAGGCACTAAGACAGACAGACAGACAGACAGACAGACAGACAGACAGACAGACAGACAGACAGACAGACAGACAGACAGACAGACAGACAGACAGACAGACAGACAGACAGACAGACAGACAGACAGACAGACGGACAGACAGACAGACGGACAGACAGACAGACAGACTGACAGACAGACAGACAGACAGACAGACAGACAGACAGACAGACAGACGGACAGACAGACAGACAGACAGACAGACAGACAGACAGACAGACAGACAGACAGACGGACAGACAGACAGACAGACAGACAGACAGACAGACAGACAGACAGACAGACAGACAGACAGACAGACAGACAGACAGACAGACAGACGGACAGACAGACAGACAGACAGACAGACGGACAGACAGACAGACAGACAGACAGACAGACAGACAGACAGACAAACAGACATACAGAGCAGTTCCGCACAACCAAAGTGCCGATCTCACAGTGCAATGCACTAAACACGCTGTTAAAAGTGGATTTAAGCACCCCGTTAGAAAATCCACAGTGCAAATTTTTACCAGCATCACCCGAAGAGCCTGGGCAGCAGTAGCGCATGAAAAGCCCAAAAGTTATTTTTTCGTCTTTCCAGTTTTTCGTACCTGATGCCCTTTCGCCTGCAGCGGATTGCTGCTCATCTAAGCGGACAAGCTGACTTGATTTGTCCGCACAAATACAGTTCCTTTTTTGTTTATCGAGGCAAAGCATGGAAGGAATCTGTGCGACCTAAAGTCACCCCACCTCTGAATCTGCACTACCCAAAGCCGCTGCTGTCAGACAAGTTGGTTGTGTTTATCCTATAGGGAATTTTCTCCCCTGTCAGTTTAACGCTGGGAGAATTCTCGCGAAAAACTGGGGAGTTGGGGGTCGATGGGCGTTTGGCTTTCGCTAACAGTTCGGATATTCGATAACAGCGGCAGGAGCCGAGGGAGCGCTGATAGAGATGCACTTTTGTGTCTACTGGTCTCTCTGGGGTGATTCTGTTCTAGGATGCGATTGTGCCACCTGTCTATCTGCCACTCTTAATTTTTTTCTATCTCTGTTACTCCCTCTGTCACACTCTTTCACTCTCTCTTTCACTCCCTCTTTCACTCCCTCTTTCACTCCCTCTGTTGCTCCCTCTTTCACTCTCTCTGTTGCTCCCTCTTTCACTCCCTCTGTCACTCCCTCAACAAACTCCCTCAGTCATTATCTCTGTCACTCTCTATATCACTCCCTCTGTCACTCTCTCTGTCACTCCATCTGTCACTCTCTCCCGATCTGTCACTCTCTATATCACTCCTTCTGTTACACTCTCGTTCACTCCCTCTGTCACTCCCTCTGTCACTCCCTCTGTCACTCCCTCTGTCACTCCCTCTGTCACTCCCTCTGTCACTCCCTCTGTCACTCTATCTGTCACTCCCTCTGTCACTCCCTCTGTCACTCCTTCTGTCACTCCCTCTGTCACTCCATCTGTCACTCCTTCTGTCACTCCCTCTGTCACTCCCTCCGTCACTCCCTCTGTCACTCCATCTGTCACATTCTCTGCCACTTATTCTATCACTCCCTCTGTAACTTCATCACATTCTCTGTCACTCCCTTTTCGCACTCCTCAATCTCATTATTTCTGACTCATTCAACGCGTTCTCCCAAGCTTAAATCTCTGCGCTTATCGCACAATGCCCTAACCGTTTACCTGCCCCTTTAAAGCATTTGATACGCTTCAGTTGGCTCATTCATTGTCTCGATGTTTGCTGCTTCTCCAGCTATCAGAGCGCTTTTAAAAATTTAACAAGGATGTGTCTTTTTTAGACAAAGGCAGCAAAGGGGTGTGCAATGCATTGAGACATTTCAAAAGGCTCTGATTCACGGAAGCAAAAATCTATCTGGACTGAATCCGCTTCTTTTAGCTGCCTTTTTTCATAAAATTTTTTTCACAATAGATAACATCTCTTCATCTGAATTGTATCTACTCGAGTAGCTTCAAAGCCTGCACTGAACTAAAAAATTGTTAGAGAGACTTGAATTTTATGTAAAGGCTCATGTGGCTGCATTGAGGAGCTGGGGAGGCTGGCTGAGCAACTGAGGATCTGGGAGGCTGGCTGAGCAACTGAGGATCTGGGAGGCTGGCTGAGCAACTGAGGATCTGGGAGGCTGGCCCAGCAACTGAGGATCTGGGAGGCTGGCCCAGCAACTGAGGATCTGGGAGGCTGGCTGAGCAACTGAGGATCTGGGAGGCTGGCCCAGCAACTGAGGATCTGGGAGGCTGGCCCAGCAACTGAGGATCTGGGAGGCTGGCTGAGCAACTGAGGATCTGGGAGGCTGGCCCAGCAACTGAGGATCTGGGAGGCTGGCTGAGCAACTGAGGATCTGGGAGGCTGGCCCAGCAACTGAGGATCTGGGAGGCTGGCCCAGCAACTGAGGATCTAGGAGGCTGGCCCAGCAACTGAGGGTCTGGGAGGCTGGCCCAGCAACTGAGGGTCTGGGAGGCTGGCCCAGCAACTGAGGTGTTAAGCTATGGTAAACACAAAGCGGGGATTAACCTGTGCTATCGGATTACAGGCGCGAGGATTCCCGCTAGCTGAAATTTTGGTTGCCGTAATGTTGGTTGGTGCAATTCTGAAGCGTTTGTCACTAGGAGAGAAAATTATTTAAAGGCAATAATGGACATTTACCCCTTACGTATTGCTGATCAGTAGTGCATATTGTTTGCTTAATTTGAAATCATTTCTTTCCGACTTGAAAAAAGTCTACCAGCCTTACCAGTATCTACGAGTATTTCTCTTTCTGCATATCTATCTATCTATCTATCTATCTATCTATCTATCTATCTATCTATCTATCTATCTGTCTATCTATCTATCTATCTATCTATCTATCTATCTATCTATCTATCTATCTATCTATCTATCTATCTATCTATCTATCTATCTATCTATCTATCTATCTATCTATCTATCTATCTATCTATCTATCTATCTATCTATCTATCTATCTATCTATCTATCTATCTATCTATCTATCTATCTATCTATCTATCTATCTATCTATCTATCTATCTATCTATCTATCTATCTATCTATCTATCTATCTATCTATCTATCTATCTATCTATCTATCTATCTATCTATCTATCTATCTATCTATCTATCTATCTATCTATCTATCTATCTATCTATCTATCTGTCTATCTATCTGGCGTGGGCGTTTACTCCCCATCAACTCCTTAATTAGGGATATTGTCGCCAGGGTCAGATACTGCAGCATAGCAATAAGTTCGTTTGGAAGAGTAAAAAGACACTGAAACAGCCTTGATGAGTCACCGACCATCATATGTTTCCCCATCCGTTTCGCCAACCAGCCAGCGTGCACTGCATGGCGAGATCCATCAAAGTATTTTTCTCCTTCTGCGAACTTTTCCTTTCCATTCTGCCAGATCTGTTCGCGAAGCGTTGCGCGGCGCTCTGACGGCCTTGTGGCGGTGGGGGTTACGCAAACACGATACGCAGACACTCGCACAAATCGGGGGGTCCACACAGACCCTTCTGGATTCTTAGATAGAACCTGCAGACCAACCCGGTCGGCCAAGAAGATCCAGAAACAAAAATCTGGAATATACAGAAGACTGCCACAAACTGCCTCAGAGGGGGGAAAGGAGAAGATAGGAGAAATGAAATGAGAGATTAGAGAGAAGAGAAAGGAAATGAGAGAAGGGAGAGCAGAGAAAGGAGAGAAGGGAGAGCAGAGAAGAAAGAGAAGGGAGAGCAGAGAAGGGAGAGAAGGGAGAGCAGAGAAGGGAGAGAAGGGAGAGCAGAGAAGAAAGAGAAGGGAGAGCAGAGAAGGGAGAGAAGGGAGAGCAGAGAAGGGAGAGAAGGGAGAGCAGAGAAGAAAGAGAAGGGAGAGCAGAGAAGGGAGAGAAGGGAGAGCAGAGAAGAAAGAGAAGGGAGAGCAGAGAAGGGAGAGAAGGGAGAGCAGAGAAGGGAGAGAAGGGAGAGCAGAGAAGAAAGAGAAGGGAGAGCAGAGAAGGGAGAGAAGGGAGAGAAGGGAGAGCAGAGAAAAGAGAAGGGAGAGAAGGGAGAGCAGAGAAGGGAAAGAAGGGAGAGCAGAGAAGGGAAAGAAGGGAGAGCAGAGAAGGGAGAGAAGGGAGAGCAGAGAAGGGAGAGAAGGGAGAGCAGAGAAGAAAGAGAAGGGAGAGCAGAGAAGGGAGAGAAGGGAGAGCAGAGAAGGGAGAGAAGGGAGAGCAGAGAAGAAAGAGAAGGGAGAGCAGAGAAGGGAGAGAAGGGAGAGCAGAGAAGGGAGAGAAGGGAGAGCAGAGAAGAAAGAGAAGGGAGAGCAGAGAAGGGAGAGAAGGGAGAGCAGAGAAGAAAGAGAAGGGAGAGCAGAGAAGGGAGAGAAGGGAGAGCAGAGAAGGGAGAGAAGGGAGAGCAGAGAAGAAAGAGAAGGGAGAGCAGAGAAGGGAGAGAAGGGAGAGAAGGGAGAGCAGAGAAAAGAGAAGGGAGAGAAGGGAGAGCAGAGAAGGGAAAGAAGGGAGAGCAGAGAAGGGAAAGAAGGGAGAGCAGAGAAGGGAGAGAAGGGAGAGCAGAGAAGGGAGAGAAGGGAGAGCAGAGAAGAAAGAGAAGGGAGAGCAGAGAAGGGAGAGAAGGGAGAGCAGAGAAGGGAGAGAAGGGAGAGCAGAGAAGAAAGAGAAGGGAGAGCAGAGAAGGGAGAGAAGGGAGAGCAGAGAAGGGAGAGAAGGGAGAGCAGAGAAGAAAGAGAAGGGAGAGCAGAGAAGGGAGAGAAGGGAGAGCAGAGAAGAAAGAGAAGGGAGAGCAGAGAAGGGAGAGAAGGGAGAGCAGAGAAGGGAGAGAAGGGAGAGCAGAGAAGAAAGAGAAGGGAGAGCAGAGAAGGGAGAGAAGGGAGAGAAGGGAGAGCAGAGAAAAGAGAAGGGAGAGAAGGGAGAGCAGAGAAGGGAAAGAAGGGAGAGCAGAGAAGGGAAAGAAGGGAGAGCAGAGAAGGGAGAGAAGGGAGAGCAGAGAAGGGAGAGAAGGGAGAGCAGAGAAGAAAGAGAAGGGAGAGCAGAGAAGGGAGAGAAGGGAGAGCAGAGAAGGGAGAGAAGGGAGAGCAGAGAAGAAAGAGAAGGGAGAGCAGAGAAGGGAGAGAAGGGAGAGAAGGGAGAGCAGAGAAGGGAGAGAAGGGAGAGCAGAGAAGGGAAAGAAGGGAGAGCAGAGAAGGGAAAGAAGGGAGAGCAGAGAAGGGAGAGAAGGGAGAGCAGAGAAGGGAGAGAAGGGAGAGCAGAGAAGGGAGAGAAGGGAGAGCAGAGAAGAGAGAGAAGAAAGAGTAGAGAAGAGATAAAAGGGAGATAGAAGGGAGAATGGAGCAGAGAAGAGAAGCCCTGAGCGGGCCAGATTGCTATAATGAAGTTTCAAAGGACCCAAGGGCCGGATAGAGAGGCTCAGTGGGCCGAATTTTTCGACCCTGGTATGGTTGCAAACTCGAAAAAAATTATGCGTTTTCTTTAAGTTCACTTTCCAGCTGTCCTCAGGTGTAAATTCAGAATCATAGGGAAGAGTTGCTGGTAACTCCTGTCTCTGGCTGATGATCTCCTTGATCCAGCATCCAGCCTGCGCCATCAGATCAGACTGACTCTCCCCTATAAGCCCCATCCATTCGCTGCCACTAGCATAAAACCCTGGATAGACTGTACAGCTAAGAAGGGATAAGTTTCCCTCTGTTTCATCCTCTCTCGCGCCTCGATCCTCAATCTTCCCCAGCACAAAAACTGATCGCTAGTAAAGATTGACATTGGAGAATTCCCGGTTCCTGTTTCAACTGGAACAGAAAATTGTTTTTTGAATCTAACAAAGAAAAATTCCTTTCGTTGCCTCGTTAGTTGTTTTTTTTGTTTTTGCAAACTTTAGGATTAGAAAATTCTTTTATATTTAAACACTAATTGGACCTTTGTTGGTCGTTTTAAGTGACGCAAACTTCTAGCAAGCCAAATGTTGCAGCAACAGGATTCACTGCGACTGTCCTATACATGCCTCTTGCCTGGTAAGCTCCGGCCCTGTGCAAGAAGCCAGTTGCAGTAAATTATCATAGTTTTTACTATAGCATACTATTCTTCTTTGTCTCTGTTTGCTTCTGCAATTTTAGTTGATCCGCCCTCTATCCGCCCTCTATCCGCCTCTCTATCCGCTCTCTAACCACTCTCTATCCGCTCTCTATCCGCTCTCTATCCGCTCTCTATCCGCTCTCTATCCGCTCTCTATCCGCTCTCTATCCGCTCTCTATCCGCTCTCTATCCGCTCTGTATCCGCTCTGTATCCGCTCTCTATCCGCTCTCTATCCGCTCTCTATCCGCTCTCTATCCGCTCTCTATCCGCTCTCTACCCGCCCTCTATCCACTCTCTTTCCGCCCTCTTTCCGCCCTCTACCCCCCTCTATCTGCTCTCTATCTGCTCTCTTATCGCCCTCTATCCGCTTTCTATCCGCCTCCTATCCGCCCTCTATCCGCCCTCAATCCTCGTCTCTATCCGCCATTTATCCGCCCCCTCTATCCTCCTCTACATCCGGCAGCCCTTCCGTCAATCCTTCCTAACGATCCCTTGGAGAAAATCCGGTATTAAAAACACATTCACTGATCCGCTCACCCTCAACCCACCGCATTGCAGACACCTCCTACGAATCCTCAAGCGACTGTGGAGGCGGCGTCGGCGGCGCCCACTTCGATGCCAGCTGGCGCAGAAGCAGTGTGCAGCTCAGCACCGACCCAGTCAGTGGCGGCAGAGGTGGAAAATCCGCAGCAGACGAAAGCAAGTCAGCCTCGACTAGAATTAGGGTGAGTTGAATGGTGACAGCGGTGCTTTTAGAGAAATGGCTTTTTTGATTTGTTTTAACTATGCCAGACTCTGAGCGGCTCCTACATCACACTGTAAGCGATGTCTACATCATATTTGAAAGCACATTACATCGCACTTTAAGCGCAACCTACAATACACTACAAGCGCCAATTTCACTATACTGTAAGCGCATCCTACAATACGCTATAAGCGCCAATTACTCCACACTGTAAGCGCATCCTACATTACACTATAAGCGCCAATTACTCCACACTGTAAGCGCATCCTACATTACACGATAAGCGCCAATTACTCCACACTGTAAGCGCATCCTACATTACACGATAAGCGCCAATTACTCCACACTGTAAGCGCATCCTACATTACACTATAAGCGCCAATTACTCCACACTGTAAGCGCATCCTACAATACGCTATAAGCGCCAATTACTCCACACTGTAAGCGCATCCTACATTACACTATAAGCGCCAATTACTCCACACTGTAAGCGCATCCTACATTACACGATAAGCGCCAATTACTCCACGCTGTAAGCGCATCCTATAGTACATCCTATAGTACATTACAAGCGCCAATTACTCCAAACTGTAAGCGCATCCTACAATGCACTAGTAGGCGCCAATTACTCCACAAACTTAAGCGCCTCAATAAAATGTCAAATTGTAAACTAATCCTACACAAAAATATTTTGTAGGCACAGATTAGGATAAATATAATCCCTTAATCGCCCCAAACCTCACCCAAAGAACTTGCTGCGAGGCATCAGCATGAAGCGAGCCAAAAGTGCGAACAAGCTGCAAACCACTGATGTGGCTGTAGGCGAGCCTCAGCAGCCACTGCAACACGGACATCGTGAGCAGAGTCGCTGCTTCCAGCATCATCCAATTCCTCATCAGCATCATCAGCCATTATCGGCAGTTAATCGGAGAGTCCTGCCGCCGCCTCCGCTGCCGCCTCATCGAACTCCGAGCCCGCTTCATCAACGAAGGATTCTGCAGGCTCCTTCCGCTGTTTCGGCAATCGAGTGAGTTGATAATTGCGTTTCTATACTACTACTCATTTTCAGTCTGTTAGTAGTAGTTCGATAGGAATATTCTTCCAAGAATTCTTATATTCTTCCACCACTACAATGTGTCTAAATATAATTAACTACTCTTTTATCCTTCACTTCTTATAATTTGAACATTCGACAATTAATATCTGATATGTAAATTGAACATTAGGCAAATCGGTTCTAAACATGATTTGAACATTAGACAAATCTGTTCTAAACATGATTTGAACATTAAACAACTCGGTTCTAAACATGATTTGAACATTAGACAACTCGGTTCTAAAACACGATTTGAACATTAGACAACTCGGTTCTAAACAAGATTTGAACATTAGACAAATATGTTCTAAACATGATTTGAACATTAGACAAATATGTTCTAAACATGATTTGAACATTAAACAACTCGGTTCTAAACATGATTTATCGGTTCTAAACAATATTTGAGCAATAGACAACTCGGTTCTAAACATGATTTATCGGTTCTAAACAATATTTGAGCAATAGACAACTCGTTTCTAAACATGATTTGAACATTAGACAAATCGTTTCTAAAACATGATTTGAACATTAAACAAATCGGTCCTAAATATGATTTAAGCATTAGAAAAATCAAATTAGACCAATACTGGTACATCGTGAAATTAGACTAACAAAACAAATAATTATTTTGCAAAAATTCCGTCATTAATTCTCACCTTCGCATGCATAAAGAGCATACTTGATTTAAGCAAATAGCTGGACCCAATTATAGCGATTATTTTTGGCCCGAGCAAACTTGGTAAACTTGGCAATCATTAATTAATGCAAAAAAGCGAAAAAAAACCCCTGCAGCAATTAGGTAAAAAAACAAGGCATTTTTTGGCTGCCTTAGTTGAGAAAGAGCTAGAAATAAATGGCCCTAAAGCTCTACCTACCTCTTGCGATAGCCATTTAAACATATATAAAGCGGTAGGACGACTTTGTCACAATATCAGGCAAATTCCATTTACGAGTAAACTAGGACTAACAAATAAAGTTAAAAATGCGATTCTCAATACTAAAACGCCTAAGATTGAGGGAATCAGTGAATACAGTTTACAATCAATTAGATCATTATAGTGGCAATTGTGCCGACTTACAGACGCCTACGTATACAATTCTGCTGTGAGCTTTTTGTTGCAATTTTTCTACTTTTTATAATAAACGATCGTAGTTTTATTGTTTCTTATTTGTCTCATACCTGTCCCAAACCTGTGAAGTACCTGTCCCATACCTGTGAAGTACCTGTCCCATACCTGTCCCAAACCTGTGAAGTACCTGTCCCATACCTGTCCCATACCTGTCCCATACCTGTCCCATACCTGTCCCGTACCTGTCCCATACCTGTCCCAAACCTGTCAAGTACCTGTCCCATACCTGTCCCATACCTGTTCCATACCTGTCCCATACCTGTCCCATACCTGTCCCATACCTGTCCCATACCTGTCCCATACCTGTCCCAAACCTGTGAAGTACCTGTCCCATACCTGTCCCATACCTGTCCAAAACCTGTCAAGTACCTGTCCCATACCTGTCCCATACCTGTCCCATACCTGTCCCATACCTGTCCCATACCTGTCCCATACCTGTCCCATACCTGTCCCATACCTGTCCCATACCTGTCCCATACCTGTCCCATACCTGTCCCATACCTGTCCCATACCTGTCCCATACCTATCCCATACCTGTCCTATACAAATCAATCAACCAATCAATCAATCAATCAATCAATCAATCAATCAATCAATCAATCAATCAATCAATCAATCAATCAATCAATCAATCAATCAATCAAACAATCAATCAATCAACTAACCAACTAATTATTATCAATCAATCAATCAATTAATCAGTCAATCAATCAGTCAATCAATCAATCAATTATTCAATTAATCAGTCAATCAATCAATCAATTATTCAATTAATCAGTCAATCAATCAATCAATCAATCAATCAATCAATCAATCAATCAATCAATCAATCATTTCTTGTCAGCTCGCAGGAGGCGTCCCGCAGTGCCCAGTCGCAGGAGGAGCAGCTGCGCCTGGCGGGAAAGATGAACCCCGAGAAACCGCTGCCATTCTGCGTGGCCAGTCGAGAGGATGACAGGTAGGCCTAATTCAATCTCTAATAAAGCGCCTAATTCTTCAATTAACCACCGAATTGGCTAGTTAGTCGCATAATGCACTCACTAATAACTCCTAATTTGTTTATTAGCAATATAAAACGATCGTCTAAAAACAATCACACACACACACATACCGACAAACCATTTTAGTAGAAATTAAATTAGAAATTATTATTTTTTTATTTTATATAGAAATAAAAAAAGGCTTTAATTTTCTAACAAATCAACTAATTCTCTTAGTAATTGTTGCCTAATTACTTCTTTAATCATTGCTTAACTTCCTAGCTTAATTATCTAATCAGTATTTGCTTAATAACCTAATCAGTCCCCGTCTAATTATCTAATCGTCCTTTGACTGATTACCTAAATAATTTTTGTCTGTCTAATTACCTTAAAATCAATCGCCGCCTAATTGCCTAATCAAGCGCTGCCTAAAAAATACTCGTAATTAATCGCTGCCTAATTACCTAATCACCTAATTACCTAATCAATCGCTGCCTAACTACCTAATCACCTAATAAATTAATCAATCGCTGCCTAATTACCTAAAGCATTTAACTAATTCCTAATATAGCAAAGGAGACAAAGCAGAGAAGCGTCTTTTTCGGCTTCTAAAAAGCAAATTACAAAATGAATAAGTTTTTAAATCCAACTGAAGAGAATCTATCTAACTCAGAATTGTTTTAGCCAACAGAACTTGTTTAGTGGGGGTTAACTACGCTAACTAAGCTAGATTATATACAAATATGGACATTCAGTGACCTGCTTTTAGTGAGCACGCGAGCTCAACAGACACACTTGGGCTGCTGGGCACTGGCGAAACCACCAGTTCAAACTTATTTTTGCTAGCTTTCTCGTATGCAAAGGAGAGAAGAGGGGTATAGAGGTGGCTACGGCAGAGACAGTCACACACCCATTTGCGAAAGTGCCTGTACATGTACATTCAGTGAGCGTGTACAAGCAGAGAGAGACAGAGAGAGAGAGAGAGAGACAGTTCCAGAGAAAGCTTCTGGTCTGTCTGTTCTCTGCTTTTATATTTAGCTAATAAAGAAAGCAAGAAAAAGATTAGCAAAAAAAGAGATAAAATCAGCCATGATTTGCAAATTTGATAGTTTGTAGCCAATTCTTCTTTGCTAGAAGTATTGCCAATCGTAGGCAATGACCTTTTTTGTTCGAATGCAAGCTTCATTCCGGGGAAGCAGTCGCGATACCAGAAGGCACTCGATGCCAATTCGAACTGACATCACCAGTGGACCAGTGACGTAGGGAATTGCCGTCAATTAGTTATTTAACACAAATAATAAAGCATATTTTCAATCTGAATATTTCTCTCATTTTCCAGACTATCGAAGATCAACAGGCCCGACTTGGAGAATCTCAGGCATCGCGAGAATTCCCTAAAATTATGGCTATTCGAAGTCAAAAAGCTGCCATCAGCGTCCAAGAAAAGGTGAAATTTGAGATCGAACAGGGTTGCAACTGTTTAACGTACAGTAGTTCTTCTGGAATTAATTTTAACCGAACGAGCAATTAAATTGGCGCTAAAGCTTTTCTTTCGGCGCTTAATTGGTGCTAAAATCTTCCCTTTGGCGCTAACTCGGCTCTAAAATCGTTTTTGGCACTAAATTGACGCTAAAATCATTTCTTTGGTGCTAAATCGGCGCTAAAATCTTTTTTGGCGCTAAAATCATTTCTTTGGTGCTAAATCGGCGCTAAAATCTTTTTTGGCGCTAAAATTATTTTTTGGTGCTAAATCGGCGCTAAAATCTTTTTTGGCGCTAAAATCATTTTTTGGTGCTAAATCGGCGCTAAATTCTTTCCTTTGGCGCTAAAATCATTTCTTTGGTGCTAAATCGGCGCTAATATCTTTCATATGGCGCTAACTCGGCGCTAAAATCTTTTTTGGCGCTAAAATCATTTTTTGGTGCTAAATCGGCGCTAAAATCTTTCCTTTGGCGCTAACTCGGCTCTAAAATCGTTTTTGGCGCTAAATTGGCGCTAAAATCTTTCCTTTGGCGCTAACTCGGCTCTAAAATCGTTTTTGGCGCTAAATTGGCGCTAATATCTTTCATATGGCGCTAACTCGGCGCTAAAATCTTTTTTGGCGCTAAAATCATTTTTTGGTGCTAATTCGGTGCTAAAATCTTTTTGGCGCTAAATTGGCGCTAAAATCTTTTCTTTGGCACTAACTCGGCTCTAAAATCGTTTTTGGCGCTAAATTGGCGCTAAAATCTTTTTTGGCGCTAAATTAGCGCTGAAACCTTCGATACAAATAGATGTGTCCATCAAACTAACAAAACCTCTGTTCAATTGCAGATACTACTGCGAAATCTACCTGGACCACATTCTTTTTGCCAGAACAACTAGCAAAGAGAAAACCTCAGATGCGGATCCGTTCTGGGGAGAGAAATTCGAATTTAAGTGAGTCTGCCATTTGCATATCTTGAGTCCTGGATGGTGATATTACTCATCTATAATTCCAGTTAGATTTCAATTATATATTTTAAAGTCTCATGTCTGAATATCAAAATCTCTAGTCTACATCTCAAAACCCCAGCCATAATCTCAAATTCGCAAGCCAAAATCTCACAATCACCAGCCATATTCTCAAAATCTCAAGCCATAATCTCAAAATCGCATGTCTAAATCTGAAGATCCCAAGTCTAAATACCAAAATCTCAAGTCTACATCTCAAAATCTCAAGTCTAAAATCTCAAGTCTAAATCTCAAAATATCAAGCCATAATGTCAAAATCTTAAGTTTACAGCTCAAAATCTCAAGTCAAAATCTTAAAATCTGAAGTCAAAATCTTACAATCTCAAGTTTAAATCGTCAAATCTCAGTAAAAATTCGAAAATCTCAGTAAAAATTCGAAAATCTCAGTAAAAATTCGAAAATCTCATCACCGACCGTCCCGCCTCTTCAACATCACCCCAGCAATCTGCAAGACGTCGCTCTGATCAGCATCCGTCTTTTCCGAGAAACCAACGATAGGAAGAAGAAAAAGCTGCAACAGCAGCAACAGCAACAACAGCTTCGACTTCGTCGAGGCGTTGGTGGCGCTGGCAGCTCAGCTGCAGTCGGCGAACTTGTCGGAGAAGTTCAACTCGACCCCCAAGAGCTTCGAACAGCCGCAGAGCGTTGGTTTCCCCTGCAGCTGCAGCAGAGCAGATCGTCCCAGCAATCAGTCGCTTCGACGTCAATTCGCCTTCGTGCGCACTTTCTTAGCGTCGACGTTCTACCGTTGCGTTGCTATGCCGGCCTGAGGCACCTGGCAACGCAGCAGACTCTGGCCCTGGCCTCGGCTTTGGAGTCTCGATTGCCGCTCCGAGCGAAGGAGGAACTGGCGGCCAGACTGGTGTCTCTCGCTCACGCCATTGGCAACGCCGAGAACCTCCTGGTCGACCTGTGCATGTCGGAGGTGAACATCAGCAGCGTCGGCGGCACCTCAGAGGCGTCGATATTTCGCGGAAACAGCGTCGCAACGAAGGCTGTAGAATTTTTCCTGCGACTCACCTGTCAGACCTACCTGAAGTCGGTGCTGACTGAGCCGCTGTCGGTCCTGCTGACGCCAAACCCCGGCGTCAGCTTGTCCTACGAAGTCGATCCTCAGCGAGCGCTCAGCGCCGACCAGTTGGCTTCGGGCCAGCGCAACCTGCTGTCCCTGGTGGAGCTGTTCTGGCTGCGGATTCGAGCTTCGGCCGAGCTTCTGCCGCCGGAGGTGCCGCGGCTGTTCGCTCTGATGCGCCAGCGACTGGCGGAGGCGAGCAGGCAGCAGCTCGGCGATACTCTGGTAGGCGCCAGCCTCTTCCTGCGCCTCATCTGCCCGGCGATCCTCGGCCCGTCGCTTTTCGGCCTGTGCGACGAGCTGCCCGACGCCCGAGCAAGTCGCGCGCTCACGCTGGTTGCCAAGGCTGTACAGAACCTTGCCAACGGTTGCGCAGGCGGCAACGGAGGCAGCAGTGCCGGAAGCTCCTTCGGATCCAAGGAGCCGCATCTGCAGTTTCTGAACGGATTCCTGGAAAGAAACTTCGCCCAGATGCGGCTGTTCCTGCGAGCGGCGTCGCGTCCGGCGCCGAGGCACTCGCAGCAGCAGCAGGCAGCAGCGATGCCGCACCTCTCTGGCAGAGGCATCCTCATCGATGTCGGGTACGAGCTCGCCCAGCTGCACTCCATGCTGTCCGCTAGCGACTTCTTGGCGGCTGGCGAGCCATCGCCCGCCATTCTCACCCAGCTGGTCAAAGAATTGGCCACCGTTGATCGCTGCTTATTGACAGACGGAGTTGTGCACGCCGTGGATTCTGCCCGACAGTCGAATGACGATCAGTCTTGGGTGTACAGCAATGTCAGCGATTGTTCTTCGCCTTCGCAACCGCCACCGCCGCAGCAGCAGCAGCAGCTCCAAGACGATTGGAAGCGAATAGTTGAAGAGGCTCAGAGCTTTACGACGGGCAGCAGTAGCGGCTACCAGAGCTTCACCCCGACGGCTGCCTCCGGAGCGACGGTCGCGTCGGCGCGCACAGCCGACTCGCCGGTGCAGTTCTACAACCCGACTTATCAGAAGGTCGCCACGGCAGCTGCCACCACCGGGGCAGAGGTTGCAGCTCGCCAGAGCAGTCAGGAAGGCGAATACGAGGACGAGTTGGACGCTGACGACTTGTTGCACCGAGGCTCCACGACATCGTCGTCGAATCTGGCCAGCTCGGAGGCCTCGTTCGAACGCGGACTGCTGCCGCCGCCGCCACCGACTCCGCCGGCGTCGAACTTGGACAGGATGACCAGATCCTACCTGCCCGATGCTTCGTCGCGTTTCAGCGGCAGAACGGCAGCTGATCGACAACTGGCGGACGAAGTCAAGATGAAGTCGCGATCTTTGGGACCGGCGAATACATCCAGTGCTGCTGCCGCCGACGGGTCTGGCAGGGTGCGAATGGGAGTTCGGTAAGAGGTTTGAGCGTCAGTCTCCACTACTCGCATCTTCTCATTCAGTAACGGTATTGGCACCAATTATAGGGTGCTAAAATAGTGGCACCAATTATCGAGTGCTAAAATAGTGGCACCAATTATAGGGTGCTAAAATAGTGGCACCAATTATAGGGTGCTAAAATAGTGGCACCAATTATAGGGTGCTAAAATAGTGGCACCAATTATAGAGTGCTAAAATAGTGGCACCAATTATAGAGTGCTAAAATAGTGGCACCAATTATAGGGTGCTAAAATAGTGGCACCAATTATAGGGTGCTAAAATAGTGGCACCAATTATAGGGTGCTAAAATAGTGGCACCAATTATAGAGTGCTAAAATAGTGGCACCAATTATAGAGTGCTAAAAAAGTGGCACCAATTATAGGGTGCTAAAATAGTGGCACCAATTATAGGGTGCTAAAATAGTGGCACCAATTATAGGGTGCTAAAATAGTGGCACCAATTATAGAGTGCTAAAATAGTGGCACCAATTATAGAGTGCTAAAATAGTGGCACCAATTATAGGGTGCTAAAATAGTGGCACCAATTATAGGGTGCTAAAATAGTGGCACCAATTATAGGGTGCTAAAATAGTGGCACCAATTATAGGGTGCTAAAATAGTGGCACCAATTATAGAGTGCTAAAATAGTGGCACCAATTATAGGGTGCTAAAATAGTAGCACTAATTATCGAGTGCTAAAATAGTGGCACCAATTATAGGGTGCTAAAATAGTGGCACCAATTATAGGGTGCTAAAATAGTGGCACCAATTATAGGGTGCTAAAATAGTGGCACCAATTATAGGGTGCTAAAATAGTGGCACCAATTATAGAGTGCTAAAATAGTGGCACCAATTATAGAGTGCTAAAATAGTGGCACCAATTATAGGGTGCTAAAATAGTGGCACCAATTATAGGGTGCTAAAATAGTGGCACCAATTATAGGGTGCTAAAATAGTAGCACTAATTATCGAGTGCTAAAATAGTGGCACCAATTATAGGGTGCTAAAATAGTAGCACTAATTATCGAGTGCTAAAATAGTGGCACCAATTATAGGGTGCTAAAATAGTGGCACCAATTATAGGGTGCTAAAATAGTGGCACCAATTATAGGGTGCTAAAATAGTGGCACCAATTATAGGGTGCTAAAATATTAGCACTAATTATCGAGTGCTAAAATAGTGGCACTAATTATCGAGTGCTAAAATAGTGGCACTAGTTATCGAGTGCTAAAATAGTGGCACTAGTTATCGAGTGCTAAAATAGTGGCACTAGTTATCGAGTGCTAAAATAGTGGCACTAATTATCGAGTGCTAAAATAGCCGCACTAATTATCGAGTGCTAAAATAGCCGCACTAATTATCGAGTGCTAAAATAGTGGCACTAATTATCGAGTGCTAAGATAGCGGCACTAATTATCGAGTGCTAAAATAGCGGCACTAATTATCGAGTGCTAAAATAGCGGCACTAATTATCGAGTGCTAAAATAGCCGCACTAATTATCGAGTGCTAAAATAGTGGCACTAATTATCGAGTGCTAAAATAGTGGCACTAGTTATCGAGTGCTAAGATAGCGGCACTAATTATCGAGTGCTAAAATAGCGGCACTAATTATCGAGTGCTAAAATAGCGGCACTAATTATCGAGTGCTAAAATAGCCGCACTAATTATCGAGTGCTAAAATAGTGGCACTAATTATCGAGTGCTAAAATAGTGGCACTAGTTATCGAGTGCTAAGATAGCGGCACTAATTATCGAGTGCTAAAATAGCGGCACTAATTATCGAGTGCTAAAATAGCGGCACTAGTTATCGAGTGCTAATAACGGCTTTCATTAGGACTAATAGTTAAAACTAACTTAAACCCTAAAAACTTTTACACTACTACTGAACTGGAAAAAGTAGCACAATAGCGAATGCATTGAAATTTTGAATATAGAAACTACATACTTTACGGCTATTTGTTGATTCTATTGCACAGAGTGAAGCAACAGCAGCAGCAGCAACAACAACAAAAGACAACTAATGCCATCCAGCAGCAGAGAACACCTGTACAATACGAGTCCGAACTGATGAAGCTGCAGCGCGAACTGTCAGAGACTCGGCTTCGATTGCATGCCACGGAAGCTCGACTGAGAACAAACGAAACTGAGAAAGCCCAGCTGATGGCCCAGTTCCAGAGGCATCACGAGCAACAGCGGCGACTACAGCAGCAGCAGAAGCAACAAAACATGCTTCAAGAATCATTGAGTAACGCAGCTGCAGACACAGCGGCAGTAGGCGGCACTCAGATGAAGGAGATTATGAGCAGGTTGAGAAGTCTTGAGAGCAGCTTTCAACAGCAGCAGCGATCAACTGCTTCAAGTCCAGCTGTAAAGAATTAATTTTTCAATTATCATCTAAATATACTAAAAATTATCATCCTATATCTGTTAACAGCTCGTTATTTATTGTTTATGACGCCTTTTAAAATCTTAATCTTCTGTATATCTTTAATTGGTGTGTTTTGTTCACGCGAAGCTTCACGCTATGCTTTATTTTTTCATTGTTTTTGCATACTTCATACTTCATTGTTTAGCTAACCTGTAAAGTAATTATGAAATTTAATTAGGTCGTACGTTTTCTTCGTTTTAGGGCTATTTTTATTAAAACTACTTGTTCATTACACAAAATTTTACCTCACCTACTTATCAGCAACCGAGTAAGTAGTATGTTAGCAAATACACTTGCAATAAGTTTTGCTTCGCATAACGCTTCAGTGCTCGTAAGGGTCAAATACAGATGAAACTATTTTAAAGTTGTTTTTTTATTTTTAAGATATGTTATAACTATGTTAAAATTTCGTCGATACGAAGATAGACAGATAGATAGATAGATAGATAGATAGATAGATAGATAGATAGATAGATAGATAGATAGATAGATAGATAGATAGATAGATAGATAGATAGATAGATAGATAGATAGATAGATAGATAGATAGATAGATAGATAGATAGATAGATAGATAGATAGATAGATAGATAGATAGATAGATAGATAGATAGATAGATAGATAGATAGATAGATAGATAGATAGATAGATAGATAGATAGATAGATAGATAGATAGATAGATAGATAGATAGATAGATAGATAGATAGATAGATAGATAGATAGATAGATAGATAGATAGATAGATAGATAGATAGATAGATAGATAGATAGATAGATAGATAGATAGATAGATAGATAGATAGATAGATAGATAGATAGATAGATAGATAGATAGATAGATAGATAGATAGATAGATAGATAGATAGATAGATAGATAGATAGATAGATAGATAGATAGATAGATAGATAGATAGATAGATAGATAGATAGATAGATAGATAGATAGATAGATAGATAGATAGATAGATAGATAGATAGATAGATAGATAGATAGATAGATAGATAGATAGATAGATAGATAGATAGATAGATAGATAGATAGATAGATAGATAGATAGATAGATAGATAGATAGATAGATAGATAGATAGATAGATAGATAGATAGATAGATAGATAGATAGATAGATAGATAGACATAATTAATACACATGCCGCTATATTGCACTCAAGTCAACCCTAGCTCCAGTTAGTTGCTGTAACGGTTCACCATAAAAAATTACGAGTAGCATATAAAATTCATAATCGTATTAATTACAAGTTGTTGAAGAATTGTATCACAAATAAAGTCAATAATACGAGCATTTCCACTCAGCTATGCAATGTAGCAACACTAAAAACGAAATTGGTTCAGTTAACACCGACTTTGTTGCCAATAAATTCAGGTGCAAAAATATGTTATAAAATACTTTTATTTAATAATTAGTACATTTGCCCTGTCTCGACAAAGCGGCTATTAAGAATTTATTGCGACAAGCCGCCAATGCAGTTAGTAAGTTCTTCAATTTTTCTGCTCTTGCAACGGAAATTCAGGAACACGAAATTTTCTGGAATTCTTCATAAATTCCCCCCCCCGGAAATTGCAGACGGCAGAAAAACCGCATGGGGTCGGCGGGGCCGAGAAGGAGGCTGCTCGAACAGAGAATTTCCTGTCTGGTCTGCTGCTGAAATGTGCTGTCTGTCTGTCTGTCTGTCTGTCTGTCTGTCTGTCTGTCTGTCTGTCTGTCTGTCTGTCTGTCTGTCTTTCTGTCTGTCTGTCTGTCTGTCTGTCTGTCTGTCTGTCTGTCTGTCTGTCTGTCTGTCTGTCTGTCTGTCTGTCTGTCTGTCTGTCTGTCTGTCTGTCTGTCTGTCTGTCTGTCTGTCTGTCTGTCTGTCTGTCTGTCTGTCTGTCTGTCTGTCTGTCTGTCTGTCTGTCTGTCTGTCTGTCTGTCTGTCTGTCTGTCTGTCTGTCTGTCTGTCTGTCTGTCTGTCTGTCTGTCTGTCTGTCTGTCTGTCTGTCTGTCTGTCTGTCTGTCTGTCTGTCTGTCTGTCTGTCTGTCTGTCTGTCTGTCTGTCTGTCTGTCTGTCTGTCTGTCTGTCTGTCTGTCTGTCTGTCTGTCTGTCTGTCTGTCTGTCTGTCTGTCTGTCTGTCTGTCTGTCTGTCTGTCTGTCTGTCTGTCTGTCTGCTATCTGAATGCAAATGAGTCCCACCAAAACAAGACTGCTAGTCAGTCACTTTCCCTCAATTGGAGCTCAGCCAGACAAACTGGAGAATTCCCTTCCAGCTTCCCTGCACTCAATGAACTCAGCGGCCTGTTTCGGTGGGGGGAAATTTCCTCAAGCAAAAGCAGAAAGCGAACAGTAAAAGAAGAAGAACAGTTAGTGGAAGAAGTCCTACCCCCCCAATGTCTTCACTAGCTCACCAGCTTTAGCGTCCAATGGAAGTCGAACACGACATCCCTAGCCTGGGCGGCGCCCGCCTCCTAAGTACGTCGAGAGGCGGGATTCCCGTAGCGGTTTCTCCCATCCCATCAGCACTGACCTACCCAAATTTGGCAAAGAAAGTCTCAATTGCAAAGCTTTAGAAATAATTATGCATAAATTACACCTATAAGATTAAGAAGCTGTTTCTGCATGACTTTCATTAAGTTCTAATTGGCCTTGAAATCGACGCCCACACAGGTATCCAGGCAGCCAGGGAGCCAATCTACACAGGGCCAGGGGTCATTGGGTGCATTGCCTACAGTTCTGGGCCCTGCAACTCCCGTATAAATACTCTGAAATTTCAATCTGCAAGCCAAACTCGACATTTAAGCTTGTATTTAACTGAGTTGCCATCATGATTGCGTTGCACAGAATCTTGACCGCTGCTATCGATGAACTGGCATCGACATCGTCTGATGTTGCTGCTGCGCTGTACACCCTCATGACATCGACGTCAATTTGTTGGCGACTTCTGCTGCGATTCAACGACATGTGCTCTAAATGGTAAGGGATCTGACATAAACTGACACTAAATTCTGACACTAATCTCTGACATCAACTGACACTAATCTCTGACATCAACTGACACTAAATTCTGACACTAATCTCTGACATCAGCTGACACTAAATTCTGACACTAATCTCTGACATCAACTGACACTTAATTCTGACACTAATCTCTGACATCAGCTGACACTAAATTCTGACACTAATCTCTGACATCAACTGACACTTAATTCTGACACTAATCTCTGACATCAGCTGACACTAAATTCTGACACTAATCTCTGACATCAACTGACACTTAATTCTGACACTAATCTCTGAGATCAGCTGACACTAAATTCTGACACTAATCTCTGACATCAACTGACACTTATGTCTGACAAAAACTGACACTAATCTCTGACATTAACTGACACTAAATTCTGACATCAACTGACACTAATGTCTGACATCAACTGACAGTAATTTTTGCATTCACTTGGCGCGAGATGTTGACATCAATTGACTCCCATGCCTAGATAATCTGACAAAAAATTTCTCAGTTAATTAGTAAAAGTCTGCGAACCTTATTATTCGAATTCCTTACTTTCAGCAGCGAGTTCAATGCACCGGAGCCTCCGTTGATTCCTGGCTCAATTCTATTCGGCAACGGCCCCCAGTTCCGTTCGAACGCAGTCGCATTCCTACTCAGTTGTCGCAGGAATTTTGGCGACCTGTTCTGCATCCGGTTCCCTGGCGGACACAGAATCCACGTGCTGATGGATCCACACAGTGTTGCGCAGTTCAGCAAGAATCGAGCCCTGGACTTCGGTCCGATTCACGAGCAGGTGACAAGAAACGTGTTCGGATTCTGCATGCCGGACGCGCACCGGATGCTGAGAGAGGCAGCCAAGTCCGCCAGAATTGGACTTAAAGACGACATCAAGAGGTACGCGGAGTTCATCGAGGAGGGTCTGAATGCTAAGTTGACGGTTGAGCAGCAGTGGCGACAACAGATGCTGGACGAGTTTCTGGGCGACACCCAGTTTCGAGCGATCTTTAACACCATATTTGGCAGGTGAGTCAGTTAGTTAGTTAGTTTGTTTGTTTGTTTGTTTGTTAGTTGGTTAGTTAGTTAGTTAGTTAGTTAGCTAGTTAGTTAGTCAGTTAGTTAGTTAGTTAGTTAGTGAGTTAGTTAGCTAGTTAGCTAGTTAGTTAGTTAGTTAGTTAGTTAGTTAGTTAGTTAGTTAGTTAGTTAGTTAGTTAGTTAGTTAGTTAGTTAGTTAGTTAGTTAGTTAGTTAGTTAGTTAGTTAGTTAGTTAGTTAGTCAGTTAGTTAGTTAGTTAGTTAGTTCGTTAGTTAGTTAGTCAGTTAGTTAGTTCGTTAGTTAGTTAATCAGTTAGTTAGTTAGTTAGTTAGTTAGTTAGTTAGTTAGTTAGTTAGTAAGTAAGTTAGTTAGTTAGTCAGTTAGTTAGTTAGTTAGTTAGTTAGTTAGTTAGTTAGTTAGTTAGTTAGTTAGTTAGTTAGTTAGTTAGTTAGTTAGTTAGTTAGTTAGTTAGTTAGTTAGTTAGTTAGTTAGTTAGTTAGTTAGTTAGTTAGTTAGTTAGTTAGTTAGTTAGTTAGTTAGTTAGTTAGTTAGTTAGTTAGTTAGTTAGTTAGTTAGTTAGTTAGTTAGTTAGTTATTTAGTTAGTTAGTTAGTTAGTTAGTTAGTTAGTTAGTTAGTTAGTTGGTTAGTTAGTTAGTTAGTTAGTTAGTTAGTCAGTTAGTTAGTTAGTCAGTTAGTTAGTTAGTTAGTTAGTCAGTTAGTTAGTTAGTTAGTAAGTTAGTTATATATCTCTCCCCTTCCCCAGATCCGACCACACGGACTTCAACCACGCCAACGCCAGAAAGCTATTTGCTGACATTCACTCGTCTTTCAATTACGTTTGGCTCGGCTTTCCCACCTGGCTTTTCCCGAGAACCTGGTTGGCATGGAGACAAGTCAGACGGGTTCATCCGTTGCCAAGCGAACTGGCCGACAGAGCGGACTGCAGCAGGTACATCCGCAGCGTGATGCAAACTATGATGGCTAAAGGAGAGTCCAAAGCAAGCATGGTTGGCCACAATCTGGTATATTTGCACGTCAATTACAACAATAAGAAGGCCACGTACTGGGCAATTAACAACCTATTGGCTCACCGGGAAGCCATGGCTTCTCTGCAAGCTGAAATCGATCGGGCTATTGACGACAAACTTTCTGAAAGAAATCCGAGCGGCAGAGCCGACGATGCTGTCGAGTTTTCTGTCGAAGAGATCGACCGACTGGCTTTGCTGGGTGAGTTCTCGGGGGGACTTGGGGTAGACAGACACGAGACAGACACGAGACAGACACGAGACAGACACGAGACAGACACGAGACAGACACGAGAGACACACGAGACAGACACGAGACAGACGCGAGAGACACGAGACAGACACGAGACAGACACGAGACAGACACGAAACAGACACGAGATAGAAGACACGAGACAGACACGAGACAGACACGAGACAGACACGAAACAGACACGAGACAGACACGAGAGACACACGAGACAGACACGAGACAGACGCGAGAGACACGAGACAGACACGAGACAGACACGAGAGACACACGAGACAGACACGAGACAGACGCGAGAGACACGAGACAGACACGAGACAGACACGAGACAGACACGAGACAGACGCGAGAGACACGAGACAGACACGAGACAGACACGAGACAGACACGAGACAGACGCGAGATGGCCATAAAATCAATTTCCAGATAGCCTCATTAACGAGACGTTCCGACTCGCCTCCGGAGTCTTCATGATTCGCCAAGTGACCGAGTCGGCGACTCTTCAACTGGCTGATGGCCAAGAGTTCAGCCTCAGGCGTGGTGACAAAGCCGCAATGTACCCGCCAGCGTTGCACAGAGATCCCGATGTGTTTCGGGAACCAAATGTGAGACTCATAACTGACTGTGTCGGGGTCAACTGACAGAGATGTTCGGGGGTCGACTGGCAGTGGTTCGAAGGGGTCAACTGACATAGGGGTTCGGGGATCAACTGACGGAGGGTTTCGGGGGTCAACTGACAGAGGGGTTCGGGGGTCAACTGGCAGAGGGGTTTGAAGGGGTCAACTGACAGAGGGTTTCGGGGATCAACTGACGGAGGGTTTCGGGGGTCAACTGACAGATGGGTTCGGGGGTCAACTGACAGATGGGTTCGAGGGTCAACTGACAGAGGAATTCAGGGGTCAACTGACAGAGGGATTCGGGGGTCAACTGACAGAGGGATTCGGGGGTCAACTGACAGAGGGATTCGGGGGTCAACTGACAGATGGGTTCGGGGGTCAACTGACAGAGGGATTCGGGGGTCAACTGACAGAGGGATTCGGGGGTCAACTGACAGAGGGATTCGGGGGTCAACTGACAGATGGGTTCGGGGGTCAACTGACAGAGGGATTCGGGGGTCAACTGGCAGAGGGGTTCGAAGGGGTCAACTGACATAGGGGTTCGGGGGTCAACTGACAGAGAGATTCGGGGGTCATCTGATTGGGGATCAATCGAATCTATCTGAATTCCCGCAGGAGTTTAAAATCAACCGATTCCTGGAAAACAATTTCGAATTTCGCGACCGCCATTTGAGCCGGCCGATTCTGCCCTACGGCCTGTTGTGTCCCGGCCAGCGTCTGTCAATCATTCAGATCAAATGGTTCCTGTTTGTTCTGCTAGCTAAATTTGATCTGAAATCAGTTGGAGACGCCCAAGCTGAATACGATTTTAGTTGCTATGGGCACGAGATTTTGCCGCCGGTTAACGATATTGAGCTGAGCTTTGCTCGTCGCGAAGACAGGCCGCGTGAACGACTTGTTCTGTCGTAGCTTCGCCGAACTGGCAACTAGTATTATAGTTTTCAACGCTTTGCTTATTTATGTAAAATAGTGAGCAGCGCACAGTTTAACTTTATCTATGCTTGCATCTTTTTCTGAGATATAGGCGCGGATCTATAGAGACAAAACTGTTCTAGAGGAGGATCTAGAGACTAATCTAGGGGCAGATATCTAGGTGCAGATATCTAGAGGCAAATATCTAAGGGCAGATATCTATGGGCAACTCTCTAGGAGGGAATCAAGGGACGGATCTAGTGACGGATCTATAGACTAATCTAGAAGTAGATATCTAGTGACAGATATCTAGGGGCGGGTATCTAGAGGCAGATATCTAGGGGCAGATATCTAGGGGCGGGTATCTAGAGACAAATATCTAGAGTCTAGATCCGCCTCTAGATCTGCCCCTAGATATCTGCCTCTATATATCTTCATGGATCTAGAGGCGGATCTAGAGATGGATCTAGAGGCGGATCTAGGGGTAAATCTACAAGCGGATCTTGAAAACGAAAAAAAATCGGTCAAGTGTTGGATCCAAAAGCCAATCCAAGCGTCATCATTGTCCACGCGACAGCGCATAGATTAACAATTCAATTCATTCATTATTGGTAATTTGTTGATAATTTAAAGCAATTTAAATTAAAGCATTGACGCTAATTCACTGGCCTTGAATTTGTATGGACAATATTTAGCAATAACTACCCATATACGTGGAACCTCATGCGCCTTTATTTTTAGTATCCTGATTTTACTAAACATTTCTAACCTTTATTTAAAGGCACGTGACAAAGTCGGAAGAATTTCATTTCCGACTTTAAAAAAACACCGTTTCCCTGTTTTACTACTTGTATAAAATCCGTAATGCTGTGCTATTTTTAGAAACAGAGAACCCTCTTACGCGGCGGCGGGATTTCCCCGACAAACTATGGGGTGGGGTGACTCATTCTCATCACTTGTAAAACTTTTTAGCGGACCGAAATTCTCTCGCCGAGCGAGTGGAAGTTATAACAATTTAGACGGCTTTTTATTAAATTTTGTTTATTCGTTTTCGACAATTTCGTTTATTATCCAATTGAGCAAATTCAAATATTAACCGGTTTGCTTGCAATTTTTGTGCCTTTGTTTATTCAGATTTCTCTACCTCGAGAACAATCGAGAATGTTTCGACGAACGCAAAATTTCCTATAGCTTTTTGATATGGGAAATATTGTTGAATTTTTACATTGTTTGTTTTACTTTTTGACAATAAGCGCTTCTGATATCAGGTGCTTCTTCATGCTATACTGTGTTAAGCATTAATCTATTTATTATAGTGTGACTACTGACCTACTCCAGAAATCTATGCACTGCCTTTTAAAAAACAAAATGGTTTAAATTTATTTTGTTTTGAAAAAATGCTTTGAAGAAGGAAAGAAGGGGCGCCATGACGAGGCAGAGGGCGCCATGATGAAGGAGAAGGTGCAATGATGAAGGAAAAGGCGCCATGATGAAGAAAAAGGCACCATGATGAAGGAAGAGGCGCCATGATGAAGGAAGAGGCGCCATGATGAAGGAAGAGGCGCCATGATGAAGGAAGAGGCGCCATGATGAAGAAGAAGGTGCAATGATGAGGGAGGAGAAGGCGCCATGATGAAGGAAGCGGCGCCATGATGAAGGAAGGGGCGCCATGATGAAGGAAGGGGCGCCATGGGAAGGGGCGCCATGATAAAGGAAGGGGCGCCATGATGAAGGAAGGGGCGCCATGATGAAGGAAGGGGCGCCATGATGAAGGAAGGGGCGCCATGGGAAGGGGCGCCATGATGAAGGAAGGGGCGCCATGGGAAGGGGCGCCATGATGAAGGAAGGGGCGCCATGATGAAGGAAGAGGCGCCATGATGAAGGAAGAGGCGCCATGATGAAGAAGAAGGTGCAATGATGAGGGAGGAGAAGGCGCCATGATGAAGGAAGCGGCGCCATGATGAAGGAAGGGGCGCCATGATGAAGGAAGGGGCGCCATGGGAAGGGGCGCCATGATAAAGGAAGGGGCGCCATGATGAAGGAAGGGGCGCCATGATGAAGGAAGCGGCGCCATGATGAACGAAGGGGCGCCATGGGAAGGGGCGCCATGATAAAGGAAGGGGCGCCATGATGAAGGAAGGGGCGCCATGATGAAGGAAGGGGCGCCATGGGAAGGGGCGCCATGATGAAGGAAGGGGCGCCATGGGAAGGGGCGCCATGATGAAGGAAGGGGCGCCATGATGAAGGAAGGGGCGCCATGATGAAGGAAGCGGCGCCATGATGAACGAAAGGATGCCTCGATGAAGGAAGGGGCGCCATGATAAAGGAAGGGGCGCCATGATGAAGGAAGGGGCGCCATGATGAAGGAAGAGGCGCCATGATGAACGAAGGGGCGCCATGGGAAGGGGCGCCATGGGAAGGGGCGCCATGATAAAGTAAGGGGCGCCTTGATGAAGAAGAGGGCGCTAAGTCTTCGTGCCTCCAAAAAGGTATAAGGAATTACGTGTATAAAAATTTGATGTAACTAAATTATAAATTTGGTTTGTAAGCAATGGATTTGCTGGGTTGGTTATATCACATTTTCTTACTTTTTTTAACTGTCCCTTCCAACTAAAGTTGAGTACAAAATGACTAATGCAGCGATGCCACTTCACTTCTGCTTGGACATTTTTTTACTCAAAATTCCTTCAAGCGGTTTTGCGTGAGTCAGCGAAAGCTTACAGACTGCAGGCCCGATGCCACACCTTGAAAAGCCGGCTGACTCACTGGTGGGGCTATTAAAAAATTGACTAAAAAGTCTCAGTTAAAATCTGTGCGTGGGCGGATCAACGTTTGGCTGATGGTCGATTGGCCTGACTTTCCACGATCTTGGGAGTAGGAAATTTAGGGGCAAAAGTTGTTGATCATTTCTGTTAGTCCACTAGCTAACCTTTGCTTTTGCGTGGGCGGTTGCCGAGTGCTGAGGGAATCTATCTATCTATCTATCTATCTATCTATCTATCTATCTATCTATCTATCTATCTATCTATCTATCTATCTATCTATCTATCTATCTATCTATCTATCTATCTATCTATCTATCTATCTATCTATCTATCTATCTATCTATCTATCTATCTATCTATCTATCTATCTATCTATCTATCTATCTATCTATCTATCTATCTATCTATCTATCTATCTATCCATCATCTATCTATCTATCTATCTATCTATCTATCTATCTATCTATCTATCTATCTATCTATCTATCTATCTATCTATCTATCTATCTATCTATCTATCTATCTATCTATCTATCTATCTATCTATCTATCTATCTATCTATCTATCTATCTATCTATCTATCTATCTATCTATCTATCTATCTATCTATCTATCTATCTATCTATCTATCTATCTATCTATCTATCTATCTATCTATCTATCTATCTATCTATCTATCTATCTATCTATCTATCTATCTATCTATCTATCTATCTATCTATCTATCTATCTATCTATCTATCTATCTATCTATCTATCTATCTATCTATCTATCTATCTATCTATCTATCTATCTATCTATCTATCTATCTATCTATCTATCTATCTATCTATCTATCTATCTATCTATCTATCTATCTATCTATCTATCTATCTATCTATCTATCTATCTATCTATCTATCTATCTATCTTATTAGCTCGATGTATTTAAATGTAACGTCGACAAAACGCTGTGAAGAGCACTGCAGGTTTATTTTATTGTTTATGCAGCAAGGATCAGCCAACAGAGTTCGCACCAACGCAAATTAACAAAGTTCCTTGTTTCGATGTCATCGCAGTTCACCAGAGCCTCCAAATATAGCAATTACGGCGCACTCTTCCTGATCACGTGGGCGAAAGAAGTCGGTTTGGCACAGCTTAGAGAACAACGAGCCTTTACTGCGCAAAAAAGTTATCCGTAAACAAATTCTATAAGCGATTCCGCTGATGACGCAAAATGACGTCATTGAGTTCGGATTAGCAAAGATAGTTGCAAAGTCAGAGCAGGGCAACTTTCTGTTTAAAATGTTGGAAGAAAACTATCAAACTTTAACACGCGCATACGCGCATGTCCTTAACTGACTACTTAATATTACACTGTGCCGCATTGTTAGGTAATTGTCAGGTTTAGCAGCAGCAGCAGCAGGCAGCAGCAGGCACTGAAGCATCGGGGGAGGGGCAGCAGCAGGCACTGAAGCATCGGGGGAGGGGCAGCAGCAGGCACTGAAGCATCAGGGGAGGGGCAGCAGCAGGCACTGAAGCATCGGGGGAGGAGCAGCAGCAGGCACTGAAGCATCGGGGGAGGGGCAGCAGCAGGCACTGAAGCATCGGGGGAGGGGCAGCAGCAGGCACTGAAGCATCGGGGGAGGAGCAGCAGCAGGCACTGAAGCATCGGGGGAGGGGCAGCAGCAGGCACTGAAGCATCGGGGGAGGGGCAGCAGCAGGCACTGAAGCATCGGGGGAGGGGCAGCAGCAGGCACTGAAGCATCGGGGGAGGAGCAGCAGCAGGCACTGAAGCATCGGGGGAGGGGCAGCAGCAGGCACTGAAGCATCAGGGGAGGGGCAGCAGCAGGCACTGAAGCATCGGGGGAGGGGCAGCAGCAGACACTGAAGCATCAGGGGAGGGGCAGCAGCAGGCACTGAAGCATCGGGGGAGGAGCAGCAGCAGGCACTGAAGCATCGGGGGAGGGGCAGCAGCAGGCACTGAAGCATCAGGGGAGGGGCAGCAGCAGGCACTGAAGCATCGGGGGAGGGGCAGCAGCAGGCACTGAAGCATCAGGGGAGGGGCAGCAGCAGGCACTGAAGCATCGGGGAGGAGCAGCAGCAGGCACTGAAGCATCGGGGGAGGGGCAGCAGCAGGCACTGAAGCATCAGGGGAGGGGCAGCAGCAGGCACTGAAGCATCGGGGGAGGAGCAGCAGCAGGCACTGAAGCATCGGGGGAGGGGCAGCAGCAGGCACTGAAGCATCGGGGGAGGGGCAGCAGCAGGCACTGAAGCATCGGGGGAGGAGCAGCAGCAGGCACTGAAGCATCGGGGGAGGGGCAGCAGCAGACACTGAAGCATCAGGGGAGGGGCAGCAGCAGGCACTGAAGCATCGGGGAGGGGCAGCAGCAGGCACTGAAGCATCGGGGGAGGGGCAGCAGCAGGCACTGAAGCATCGGGGGAGGGGCAGCAGCAGGCACTGAAGCATCGGGGGAGGGGCAGCAGCAGGCACTGAAGCATCGGGGGAGGGGCAGCAGCAGGCACTGAAGCATCGGGGGAGGGGCAGCAGCAGGCACTGAAGCATCAGGGGAGGGCAGCAGCAGGCACTGAAGCATCAGGGGAGGGGCAGCAGCAGGCACTGAAGCATCGGGGGAGGAGCAGTAGCAGGCACTGAAGCATCGGGGGAGGGGCAGCAGCAGGCACTGAAGCATCGGGGGAGGGGCAGCAGCAGGCACTGAAGCATCAGGGGAGGGGCAGCAGCAGGCACTGAAGCATCGGGGGAGGAGCAGCAGCAGGCACTGAAGCATCGGGGGAGGGGCAGCAGCAGGCACTGAAGCATCAGGGGAGGGGCAGCAGCAGGCACTGAAGCATCGGGGGAGGAGCAGCAGCAGGCACTGAAGCATCGGGGGAGGGGCAGCAGCAGGCACTGAAGCATCGGGGAGGGGCAGCAGCAGGCACTGAAGCATCAGGGGAGGGGCAGCAGCAGGCACTGAAGCATCGGGGGAGGAGCAGCAGCAGGCACTGAAGCATCAAGGGAGGGGCAGCAGCAGGCACTGAAGCATCGGGGGAGGGGCAGCAGCAGGCACTGAAGCATCAGGGGAGGGCAGCAGCAGGCACTGAAGCATCGGGGAGGAGCAGCAGCAGGCACTGAAGCATCGGGGGAGGGGCAGCAGCAGGCACTGAAGCATCAGGGAGGGGCAGCAGCAGGCACTGAAGCATGAAGCATCGGGGAGGAGCAGCAGCAGGCACTGAAGCATCGGGGGAGGGGCAGCAGCAGGCACTGAAGCATCGGGGGAGGAGCAGCAGCAGGCACTGAAGCATCAGGACAGGGGCAGCAGCAGTGTGCAAAACACTATATATCAGAAAAGATTATGACCTAAGCAAAAATCTAATTTTAAACCCAGCTGAAAGTGGTACATAATCATCGTACACTGGTTTTAGTGCAAGCTAGTTCCAAGTTTATTATATCTCCTGCCACCTGCCAACAGTCCCCGTACAGAAACATGAATTGATGAAAAGCTGCATTGCAGCTTCTATGCAATATTATCGGCATTAAAGCAGCGAAGGCAGGGAGAGCAACACAGCTTAAAGCACTCACTCTGTCTCTGTCTCACTCTGTCGCAGCCCTGCATATTTCTCAGTCTCGCGCTGCGGCAGTACAGTTGTCAGGGACGTCTGCAAAAGAAAATCTGGACTATAGAAAGCTCATAGTTCATAGTAAACTTCTCTGCACTGCTGTAGAAATAAACACCTATGCATAGTCTACGAGCGTAGACTACAGGGTCTGCGGTCAAGGGGCCAAAGCAGTGCCCCTAAATATCAAATTTACAAGACACATCACAGACCCTAAATGTCATAACCCCTAAATATCACATTTACAAGACACATCACAAACCCTAAATGTCATAACCCCTAAATATCACATTTACAAGACACATCACAGACCCTAAGTATCATAACCCCTAAATATCACATTCTCTAAAAGCTTAAAAAACACTGTGCAGTTACAAGGACTGCGTTTTCGAGTTTAGAGAATGTGATATTTAGGGTTATGATGCAGGTTGCTTTTAGAGAATCTGATTTTTAGGGTTTGCGATAGCGCCCCATGAGATTCACAGCCATGAGGGCCGATCCCCAAAGCACAGAGAAGTGTACATGCCTGATGATTAGAAAGTCAGGACGGCTGCACACCCTGAGTGAGTGTGTATACATGTATATGCTCAAGGAGTCAGCGGTGAAGTTCTGAGACGATGTCGCTGAAGACGTTGCACCAGGTTGCCCAAAGCCCTCCTGAAAACATTTCGTTTTTATCTGCATGGCTTCCAGTCCAGTAATGCTGCTTTCAGAGTCCTTGCCCGTTGCTAGTGCGCTTTTCGTTCCAGCCGCAGCGGCAGCAACAGCTCCAGACAAGACAATACAGCATAACCGTAACAGTCGAAGTGAAGAAAAGAGATGGCTATAAACAGAAATTATATAGACTGGTATTGCAGTCCTGCGGCGGTTACAAGCTCAGAGCGGAGCGAACAGTTCTTTTGTTGCCAAAGCCAAAGTAGCCCCAGCCAGCTGCAGTTGTCGGAATGGCCAACGTTCGGGCCAGAAATTTGCCGAGAGTTCGAGAAGCGTTGGAGAAAGCTGAGCGAGCCCGATTTTACAAGCAGAGAACAAACAAGTACACGGACGAGGTCAGGCTGATGAACTCTTTGACAGGTCTGGAGAATCAGCGCATTGCGGCCCTGGCCAGGATCAAGGAGCAAACCATGGATCTGAGAATGCAGGCTCTGCATATCAAAGAAGAGGAGGAGGCCTTTTTGAAGGCCGACACGGTCGGTTTTGACGAGCTGAAACGAAAAGTTGAGATTAATAAGCATAGAAACTTTCTTCAGGAGGTCAAGTATAAGCCTAGTAAGTTTTTACGATTGTTTGTAAGCTTCCTGTGAATATCTATTAATTGAGAAGCTTAGGATTCATCATCTGCGAATTAGAAGAGCCTCAAAGTACCTTAAACAGTACCTCGGCAGTACCCAAACGAAAATCTAACTTGTTCATTCAAACGCAATCAGGACGAATCCGTGACGACTTTGTACGCCGCTACGAGCGCTGGAAAGCGCTGGACGCCAAAGAGGATGACTGGCGCTTTGAAATGCCGACAAGGCAGCCGCAGGTGCGCCTCAACGAACAGCTGATCTACCCGGCTAAACGCGAGCGAAAGCAGAATTTTCGCCAGTACCTGGAGGTCACTCGACGGCCGGACTCAAAGCTTGGCGCCAAAGCTGTACTCCGACTGCGCGATTTGTACACGGATGACAAGACGGATGCCGATCGACTGTTCTACGAGGAGCTCGAGCAGGAGTTGAGCGCTCGGTCTGAGGCGGAGAGTCAGCAGCAGCAACAACAACAACAACAGCAGCAGCAGGAGCAGCAACAGTCGGTCGAAGCGTCACCGTTTGTGACGCAACAACTTGGCCTGGCACACGCTGTGCAAGCCCATGTAGGTTGATGAATTTCTGGCAGAAATGCGCAAGGAAAAAACATCATAATATTACTAACGCATCTTAACTCTGGCATTCTTGAATGTCAGAGCAGCTCAGTGATAAGCGCCCATGATCCCATGCAGCTGCTTTGATTCAGTGCGCGGCCCCACGTTCATTTTGGGACTGGTGCAAGGAGGCTGTCGTGCGATTCACAAGCCAAAACCTTAAGACACAGAGTGTATATGCCTGACAATTAGAAAGCCAGGGCTTCTGTACACCCTGCGTGAGCGTGAGTATGAGTGCGCGTCTTCGTACAGTTGTAATTGGCGCGCTTCTATGTGCTCAGGAGTCAGCAGGAATGGCCAGAATTTCCTTAGCGCTAGTTGTGGGACAATATCACCCAAGGCGTTGCGACAGGGTACCCCACAGCCCTCTAGCGAGTATTCATTTTTTATCGACGCATCGAAGTTTACAAGCACGACAACAGTTTGTGATTCAAGCGTGTACATTTTTAGCTATAGAGACGGCATAATCCATGAGAGTTGCCTGCTCAGAGGCTAAGAGAATGGACATTACTGCTTGTCTTCTCACCAATTCATTAACTCACTAATTTGTCTCTACAGGCAATGCAACGAATCCTTGGCCAGATTGAGTCCACACGACGCTCCATCAAATTCTGGGAGATCCCAGCAAGCCAATGGACTCGGGAGAAACTCGACGAATGCCACCAGCGCAGGCGGTACCGAGTCAGACGACGTAAGCAGAATAAGCCGGAAGTTAAAGAGGATCAACAGCCTGACAAGGAGGTTGCTGAAGATGATGACGAAACGGTGACCCAGGACGAAGGCTCCCTCGAAGATGGCGGCAAAGTTCGATTCCGCCAGTCGAATCGACGCCAAATGAAAAAGAAATCGATGATGGATCCACAAAGCGATCAGCCGACCGCGACGGGCAGCGATGAGGACTCGACTTCGGCTGCCACGGCTGGTGACGACAACGAAGAAGGCCAGCGGGAACGAGTCCGGAAGCTCAGCAAACGGCTCAGCCGCGATTTCCGCTCCGAAGACTTCAACAAGCATCGACAGTCGCTCATTCAAGAGCTAGACGAAGAGGGCGTCAGTCCGCAGGAGCGGCTACGACGAATGCGCGAGTTTGAGAAGGCCTGGGCCGAGGTGCTCAAGTGCAAGTACATACGGGGCTACGAACCGCCGGATATGCGCCTGCCGGAGGGTCAGACAGCCACGGATTTCGTCTTTGGCGAGGCTGAGGTGAATCACTAGCGTTTAGTATAAAGTAGTCAGATAGTAGATATCAGACGTGTCTAATGTGGCTTTCGAATAGCAATCCGTCCCGCTCAAGGTGTGTCTCTTCTCAGTTATCTCATCTCCAGCTTTCCTCTTATCTCTTATCTCCTCTAATCTCTTCTTCTCTCCTTTCTTTTCATTCATCGCTCATAGCCTCTCTCATCTCGCTTCTTACCTCTCCTCTCTTCTGTCATCTCTCATCTCTTTCTTTCTTATCTCTCCCCCAAAGTTTGCCGACACCTGCTATAAATTGTCTGAATGCCACAAGAAGGGCGTTGTTGAACCAATTACATACACAGTTTTAAGACTGTGTGCAACGGTCGCAGCTGCCACATCTGTATATATGTAATGCATTTCCAACGCATCCCAGAAAGCCGATACCCATAGCAGCAGCTCAGTAAATTCATTCTTTCCTAATTGTTCATTTTCAGGCCCGAGCATTAGACAAAATCGTTGAAGAAGCAGCAGCATCCGCTGAGACCACCGAGATTGCCGACAGACCGTCAGATATTATCGCTGTCGATGAAATCGACCAATCCGCTCAGGAAAATGACGAAAAACACCCGCGGGAATCTGGAATTGTCGAAGTTGGCGACGACGAAAACAAAGACGACAGACGCTGATGGCGAAGAAGTTCAAAAGCCTGAAGCTGCCGATGGAAGCGAGGCAGTCGACAAGCTAATAATAGTCAAGGCTAGCTCTTATTAGTCAGCACGATGAACACGAAGCGGAATGAATCAAGTTTGAAATGAAAATAAACTAATTAGTAAAGTTTATTTAGCTATATTGATACTCAAAAAAATATAATTGAAATTGTCTAGATTTTTAGTAGAGCGTATCAAGCTATCAAGTTTAGTGTTGTTTTTATGATTCGACACGGTTCATTGCTTTACTATAATCTGAAAATTATAGTAAACTTTTATTTTTTCTGGCAAAACCTATTTTCACTCAGTCACCCACAGACCCGTTGAAAAATTATGGAAACATTTATAGGAACTTTTGCCTATGAAAGTTACCAAAAAGTTACCATTCTCGCAGCCAATCGGAAGGCGTATGCGTTAGGAAACATTTACACACATAGCCAATCAGAGGGCCGGAATATGGTAACTTTTTGCAGAAAAGTTACCAAAAGTTACCATTTCAATTTTACACGTACGGGGATAGGGAGTTACCAAAAGTTGCCATTGATGTTTCCATTCGTTTCTGTTGAGAAGCTCCCAAAAGTTCCCAAAAGTTGCCATTGATGTTTCCATTCGCTTCTGGTGAGAAGCTCCCAAAAGTTACCAAAAGTTACAATTGATGGTTTAATTTGCCTATTGTAAGAAAATTGCTTAGGCTGACAATTTCCCATTGTAATAATTATTCACTTCTGATTAAAAGCAAATAGAAGTTAAGGTAAAATTCTCTCAAGAGTTTTGAGTTTGGTAGTGGATCTGGGTAACAAAATGGGAGAAACAGTTTGTTAGGTGTGTATTTATAACACTGTAAATGCAAAAGATGCTGATTGGCTAGTAGTTTGTAGCAGTGAAAAAAGAAGGAAACAGCAGTATGAGAATGCAATATAACGACTTAACGTAACAGTGAAAAACATAAAAAGATTACCAAAAGCACACTATACATAGTAAATGCAGTGTGAGTATTGATGAAGAGAAAGAACAACAATGTCATCCAAATTAAATTCAAACAAAAGTTAACGTGGAGCAAAAAATGTAAGGCAAAGGTAATCTAGTTGAATTTAAACAGTTTCAACAATGGAACAGCAATTCATTTAACAATTAAAAAAATATTTTGATTCCCGTACACTAATCCCGGCACATGTTTGACGCAGTTGCAATTAGTCGAAAACGAATAGCCGTAATGCTTATTAGCAGCAGCATACGAGTACACGGACTGGGGGATATTACAAAAAAAACTGTCTAGGTTTCGCGAACATTTCTCTTTGATCTCTTTGAGCTCCGAGAAGGTTGCTGCTTTGTTCGCTTCTCCCCTTTTTTTATTGTCCCGCCGCCACTTAGCGCACTCGTCTTGGTTGAGGAGGACTGATCGGTCCCGCCGCCACTTAGCGCACTCGTCTCGTCGGTTGAGGAGGACTGATCGGTCCCGCCGCCACTTAGCGCACTCGTCTTGGTTGAGGAGGACTGATCGGTCCCGCCGCCACTTAGCGCACTCGTCTCATCGGTTGAGGAGGACTGATCGGTCCCGCCGCCACTTAGCGCACTCGTCTCGTCGGTTGAGGAGGACTGATCGGTCCCGCCGCCACTTAGCGCACTCGTCTCGTCGGTTGAGGAGGACTGATCGGTGATTTGTCAGTAGGTCCTGATGCAGCAGCCATTGGAGCCTGGCGCTTGCGTCGAAGATCATTGTACTGTTTAAAATACTCGCCTCGTTTAGTCTTCTGAAATGGAAATTTTGCATGCTAAATAATGGATGCCATACAAAGACTAATTTAATAAAATCCATCTTTTCACCTGTGCATCTCCAGAACATCATAAAGTAACCCAGGATAACTGGTTTAATGGTGTTGACTTTAAAGAAAAATTATCTTCTCTTAACTAAATATATAAAACACAAAACTGTGTGCCTATCTGCTGTCTATGTAAAGGCTACAACAGGCAGACTACTATTATTTTATACAAAATTAACTGTACAGAATCTTAGAATTATGCGTCTAGAATATTGTAAAAATTGTAAAAAAAAGTCTTTATGCATAAATATAAAAATAAATAGGATAAAATATCAGTACTTCAAGAATCCCAGGATCATTTTAAAGCATATTTAAATTTCATAACAATGCAAATCATATTTTATGAAGACATTCTTGTATACAATTATAGACTAGTTCTTGCTTTACTAGAACTAAAGCTTCTTTCATAATATTTCTATCTAGAGCTTTAGTAAGTCTGGTTTTACCAATTCAAATCAGAGTTTTAATTGATAAAGACCTTTGTTTTATGACCTTCATACTCACATGACCATCTTATCACATATACACATTTGACCATCACATGGAATTGTCCAGGTATTATAGGCCTAGTTTTAGCAGGCTAACAAGTAATGGCTGATCAAACTAGCTTAAAATTATATATGTGGAATTGCGTGTCCTGCAGTTTAGGCTACTGGTCTACTGGTTTCTTTTCAAATTGATTAATCTGAGCTCGGGAGACTCCGGGCTTAGATTAAGCTGGAAGATTTTTTAGCTACCTTAAATTGAATGAATAGTCGTTACGATCTAGGCTACGTTGCTCTACTAATCTGCTATTACGTACTTTATTTGGTAGGTCGCTGCCACCAGACTAATGTCCTTTATAATTAGTTAAATTAAAATAAGTGAGACAAGAGTCAATTTCATATAAGATTATTTAGATCAGACAAACAAAAGAAATATTATTAAACCAAATATGCAAAGAAAGTACACAATTAATCCCTATGCTAGCACTTCAGTAGACTCCGATTTCTTATTTAGACCAATGGTAGACTCCTTCTTAGCCTCCCTATTTTACCCTTTAGAATTTTATCCTTAACTTACCCTTGATTTCTTAAGCTTCTGTATTTAATTTTTTTTAAAGGGAGACTCCCTTATTTTTCTATTTTGATTTGAGATTTTGTCTCTATAAATATTGTCCTGATGGATGGTCCTGAATGGATGCTAGACTGATTGTCCCGAACGGATGCTTTTCCCGAGGCTAAACAGCCTTTTACTAATAGAGGAACCCACTAATACTTGAATTCCCACAACTTAGATTACTTTCCCGAAGGCAAACTACTATCAGTAGTGTAAAAGCAAAACTGCTTATTCTCGATTTCAGAAAACTAAAATAATTATCTCGACGAATCAGAAACCTTGGCAAACGCCCTTAGCAAAACTGCTTGAACTAAACCACCCTACTACATATGCATGTATACTAGAAAGTATCATAAAAATTGAATTTAACTACTATAGTGATATAGTACAAAGGACATGCTTAGTGGCAATGCCAAAAATATTGTAGGCCCTAATTATAATTTTTTGACTATAATGCCATGCAGATAGGAAATTAACAAATTAAAGTTAAAATTAGTATTTATTCCTATAACCTGTTTGGTTTAGCTTGTTTTGTTTAATGCGAAAAATGATACAAATTTAATACATTAATATAGTGCTTCTGCTTAATTTCTGCTTAATTTTGACTGATTAAAATAACCTCAGTTGAAATATATTTTCATACTCATTAAGTTCTAATACTTAATTTCCAAAATTGCAAATTGGCATATGAATGCACATTTTTTAATAAAAAGTTACTTAGGCTTAGCTATTTCTACTGATACATGCAGTTCATTCATATCACAGTCTAATTTAGCTTGAATTTTTACAAAACATCTTTTCTGAGTGTGTAATAGAAAACATGGATTGTCATACCTGGTTAATATGACATTATGATCAGGAATTGTATACTTGACAAATAAGAAATATTACCACTATGTCTAGTTCATGCCTACAATTATCAACCTACTTTAGCATAATTTACCTTAGCAAACAAGCAAAACTAGACGCTAATTTCTTTAAAATAAAAAACGACTATGTGATGCTATCTAAACACTATCACGTATTAACATACATTGTATGTACCCTGGATGTTCGTTAATAAAAAGTAAGATTTCATATAGCTAAAATTAACACCTGCATACAAACTCTACGCCTACGGAAGCGGAAGTTCCATCTGTAAATTCGATTATGATCTATAGAAAATGATTTAGTATAGGTGGATTTATGAGAGTCACGAGAGTCTGGAGATATTACACAAAGATAACATCATCATGTAACACATTAAGTAAATTATCTTCCCAGGTTGCCTAAGATGTCTGATGATAAGCGCAATATCAGAATATAGCTAGTAGTATGGCCGCTGATGGTGGACGTGCACGCCATGACTGGCGTATCAGTCATTTAAAATAGATCGATATATTGGGCAGATAAATTTAACTTTTAACAAATACCATCATCAGCATGATACTTATTAAACATAGTTCCGACCTTTAAAGTTGCTTTCGAGAACTTCTACTGCATTCATAATTTAATTAACATCGTACTTGTTCTTTCCGAGGCACACCTCATATGAAAGTTACCAGATGTTACCAATTTATTAGAAAAGTTCCCAAAAGTTTCCATCCGTAATGAGTCATGCAGGGCGCCCGCCACTCATGAGGCCACTGATAAGTTACCATAAGTTGCCGAAAATTCCCAAAAACTCACCGAAAAGTGCTAAAAGTTACCAAAAGTTTCCAAAATGTTGCCATTTTTTTACCTCTCCAAAAAGTTACCAAAAGTTACCATTCGCCGCGCTCAATGTTCCTAAAAGTTGCCAAACAGATAGCCAATCAGCGCACGCCACGGCGGCGCCCACCTCTTAAACTTGAAAAGTAACCACAAGTTACCAAAATTTACCACTATTTAGCCATAAATTGCCATAAGCTACCAAATGTTCCCACAAATTGTTCCCATAATTTTTCAACGGGGAGCTATGATTTGAAGGCCGAATTCTGAAGTCATTAAGTTATTTCGATGTTTATAGTGCGTTTGCCTGCGTGTGTTTTTAGCTGTCTTGTTCGATTAAGTAATAAAAAAACTACGCTCAAAATTATTTCCAACTTGTAACTACAATTTTTATTTACACATACTAGTATAGTACAATTGTAACTATAACTCGTACATATAACATGTGTACACATGCATAAACTAACTTAATGTTAAATTTTTTCCTCTCTTTGATCGATTTTCAAAGTGTTATCTGTGTCTTTAGTTTTGACGGCTTAGCACATGCTTCGCAATAACTAGTAGACGTATAATTGCTGATATATAAATTATTTAATATAGATAGTAAATACTAGTATTTTTGCACAAATTTGAATTTGAATTATGAGGATTGAAATTGAAAGAATGTTGATCGACATTCTAAATGTATGTATGCGGTTGCAAGTATTTTTTGGGCATTTTTTTCAATCGCGTTCGGAATTAAATTGTACTTACATGTATACCTACATGATGTTGCATGTACAACACGTTCAAATTTGCTGTCCTGTGGGCGCTGCCTGGCCATGCAAGAGGGGGGGGGGCAAACTGCATGTTTTTAAATGGACGAAGAGGCGGTCTTAGAATTTGGGCCTCCGGTGAAGCAACTGGTGGTCCTCTCTTGTTTTCTAAATATGATCCTGTAAAATACTAAACCAGCATGTCAGAGAGCTAAAGCACTTTTACCATGGACTATTGAGCTGAATACGACAGACATGCCATTAACAACTCCTTTGTGAGAATGAGGTACAATTTAAATACTACGATAGTAATTTTGCAACTATAAATACATAAAACGTTTTATTAAAATATTTAAAAAATTAATAATACGTTAGTTACACAAAATTATTAAGTTTATTAAATAGTTTTGTTTTAACGTTTAGTTTTATATTTTAAACCTTTAAGTTTCTGCGAAACAGCTTATTAACAAGACAAGATGAAGATATGGTCGACATCCATCTTTTCGCTTGAATTTCATTTTTGGGTTTGTTGTCTTCTTGTGTTTACTTTACAATACTCACTTCATGCTTCATACTCACTTTATGCCGACACACCAAATGATACTATTTTTTTCTCTCAAATCTTATCTTATTCATTATTGTCTCGGGCCTCTTGCTCTGCCTCTATGTACAATGTACTTCGTTTTTTGCAATATTTGCTTATTGGTAATATTGGTTCTAGCTATATATCGGCATCGCAATAATTTAAATTACATAAAATCAGTTCAACAAGATTTGATATAAAATGTTCTCTTGGAATACAAAACTAAGTAAACAAAATATAGTTTCTTTTGTATTGGTCAAATGAGCTGTCTCGCCCAAGCCCAAGCCCAAGCCACTTCGTTATTAATAGGGCCCTACTATACTATTAGTATTAATATATTAGATTAATCAATTGTGAAAATTTCTATTTTTTCTATTTTTCTATTATTTCTATGATTGGTTGTTCAAATTAACATTATAATCCCCAGTCCAAGTACTAAAACTAGTTCTAAGAAGTATTAAGTATCATGCTTTGGTTGCTTTGCTTAAAGTGAGTAAGCCTAAAATGAAAAAGAAATGCACCCTGGGTCTCTTGTGAGAGACAAGCACAGGTGCAAAATCACACCTTGTAGGCCTACCCAATTTTAGGGTGTGATTTTAAGGGTCAGTGCAATTTTCTTACTTTAGAAAACTAGGAATATAGGCATATTATACATATTTTCTTGTATCCAAAGTATATCTTGACCTTTTGCCTTGTTTTGTAGATCTTATTTTAAATAAGATCAATTTCAAAATTTGGGTATACATACACTGCACTATAGTTCAAAAGGTAACATGTATACTAGGATTTCCTGGCATACAACAAACAAGGGTAGGCCTACTTTACTTGCCATTTTTTAGTGTATATCAAGGTATATCCTAGCATACATGACATAGTAGAAACATTGTATCAATGACATATTTTTTAGTAGTTCTTGTATACAAATGAGGTCTTATAATTTTTCTAGCATTAGACCTGGTATACACTAATAGTAATACACAATCCAAACTATGGCATATGCATACTCTGCATATAAAAACAAGAATTTGCCTAAACTAGGCCTAGGCCTATCTATAAAAGTTAGCATAGCCCATAGGCCTTAAAACATTTAAAAAATTGGAATGTAGGTCTATACTCCCCTATATAGCCTACCTCTGGCTTTACCTTCCTGATGCCTATTATCATAATATGATTACTCATTGAAATTAGATATAATCAATTAATTAGTGATTTGACAGATCTTAGATTCTGGATCTGACCCAATCCAATCTATAATTTAGTCTTTACCTTTCATATATGATGTAAGAATAATATATAAAATAGTAAATTATACCTTACCTTGTTTAATGTCTCTTGATCTAAAATAAGAACTTTTGCAAATGACTCTATCCTTGGAAAATAGACAAATAAAAAACAATTAATGTTTCCACTTATTTGTAGATCTATAAATAGCCAAGACTAGAATAAACTAGAATAAAAAAGCATTTCTATTTGATTGTTTCAATTGTATATTATCTATTATATTATATACTTGATTTATTCTCTATATAGGTCTATAGAATTTAGTAGAAATGATTTTGCTCCATAGTTAATCTGTTATTATTATTATTAGCCCTAAATTAATAGTGATAGCATAAAAGCTTCTAAAAAGACAAGTTTTGCTAAGTCAAGTGTCTTTATAATTGACTCTATTAGAAATATCTTAGATTTTAGTGCAATATAATTTTTTTAATTAGTTGGGAATATAATGAGAAAAAAAAATATAATGACTTGTCATTCTTATTTTTTATAATTGTCTAATATGCCATTTATGCCATTTGCAACTGTTTAGGCCTGTTTAAAACTTGAAAAATATATTTTTTTTAAATTTTAAATGCTTTTTAGGTGATTTTTCACAAATTTTTAGCTTTTATTTAACTTATCAAAACAATTTTTTATTTAAAATGCAATAGAAACAATTATTTTTTTCAATTTTTCAAGACTTAGATAAGCTAAATCTTGTTAATTAGCTTTTAAAATTGTTAATAGTCAATATTATTTAATTAATACATTCTTATGCTACTCTTTAAGCTTTAAAACCATTAGCTGTAAATTTATATAAATATGTATAGACATTTTAAATGTTTTAAATCTCTATTTAGTAAAAGTGTATATACTAATGTTTAAAATAAAGTAAAATAAATGTTATCAATTCCAGTCTTAAAGTTTTGTTCAACTCATTCTCTATAGAACAAAAAACAACTAAAAGCCTACTTTGGAAGATTGACACTTGATCACTATGCTGAAGCCACAAGTGTGGCTGTCCTTTTTAAAAGGATGCACTCAGCTTATTTTATTTCTAGGCAAGTATCAATAGACATTCAGCATTTTTTATTGTGTCAAATTTATAGTTTGTTATCTAATAATATATATTTTTTAATATTTTAGGAAGCCTATTGCGCTACAACCTTTTCTCGCTTGTGTATTTGGTATTTTTGTTAGTCAGTCCACTGGTGCCATTTCACAAAGAGAGTGAGTCATGCTTGTGTTTTTTATGAAAGTTATTAATGTAATAAAACAATTATTCAATAATATCTCCTCCTTTGCAAAACGCAGAGCCATTCCTGATCTACAATGGCGCCCTGCTTGCCTGTAGTGGCCTGTTCACCTTAGCACAGATTGTATTTCAAATTGTGCTGGCTGCTTACCCACCATATGGCAGCCTTGTTAGCGATTGTAAGTGACAGAATTTATCATTTTCTTTTGATCTTTTACCTGTCATTTTTTAACCTGGATTTTTACTGTCAAACAAGTTAGACAACTGTTTACAGAAACTGTAGATTATCTGCTGTCAAACTGTTTACAGAAACTGTAGATTATCTGCTGTCAAACTGTTTACAGAAACTGTAGATTATCTGCTGTCAAACTGTTTACAGAAACTGTAGATTATCTGCTGTTAAACTGTTTACAGAAACTGTAGATGATCTACTGTCAAACTGTTTACAGAAACTGTAGATGATCTGCTGTCAAACTGTTTACAGAAACTGTAGATGATCTACTGTCAAACTGTTTACAGAATCTATAGATTATCTGCTGTTAAACTGTTTACAGAATCTGTAGATTATCTGCTGTCAAACTGTTTACAAAATCTGTAGATTATCTGCTGTCAAAATGTTTACAGAATCTGTAGATTATCTGCTGTCAAACTTTACAGAATCTGTAGATTATCTGCTGTCAAACTTTACAGAATCTGTAGATTATCTGCTGTCAAACTGTTTACAGAATCTGTAGATTATCTGCTGTCAAAATGTTTACAGTGTCTGTAGATGATCTGCTGTCAAACTGTTTACAGTGTCTGTAGATGATCTACTGTCAAACTGTTTACAGAAACTGTAGATTATCTGCTGTCAAACTGTTTACGGTAATATTAAACAGTAAATCAAATTTCCCATATTACCCAGGCTCCCTGGACCTGGCACTCCGTCAGATTGGTTTACAATCCTTCGCTGATACGCAGGCTCAACATCTGGTTCGCCTGTTGCTGGCTGAACCTTTGACCTTAATTGTTAGCGCCGTATCGATCGGCATTGGCACGCGCAACAGGGGTCGGTTGTTTCAGAGCTACCCTGCAGCCTCCGCCGCGGCTCCGCCTTCACCTGAACAGTCTGTTGTGTGTGCTGGAATTGACGCTACGGATGGGGTTGCAGGTGAGGTATTGTGTATTGTGTAATTGTCACTATAGACAGTCAGATTGTCACCATAGACAGTCAGATTGTCACTATAGACAGTCAGATTGGCACTATAGACAGTCAGATTGTCACTATAGTCAGTCAGATTGTCACCATAGACAGTCAGATTGGCACTATAGACAGTCAGATTGTCACTATAGTCAGTCAGATTGTCACCATAGACAGTCAAATTGTCACTATAGACAGTCAGATTGGCACTATAGACAGTCAGATTGTCACTATAGTCAGTCAGATTGTCACCATAGACAGTCAAATTGTCACTATAGACAGTCAGATTGTCACTATAGACAGTCAGATTGTCACTATAGACAGTCAAATTGTCACTATAGACAGTCAAATTGTCACTATAGACAGTCAGATTGTCACTATAGACAGTCAGATTGTCACCATAGACAGTCAAATTGTCACTATAGACAGTCAAATTGTCACTGATTGCCAGTTTACTATTTAATCTCCGGTTACTTTGCAGCAACAGAGGCGCAACAAGTCGCAGATGACCATCACACGCTGTCGATGGGTTTAAGGAAACTACGATCAATGCTGCTACATTTTTTGCTACTCTGCATTCTGTGCTCATGCGCTGTGTGCTCACCATCTGTGACCACTAGCGTGTATATTGTAGCATTCCTGTTGGCTCTGCTAGTGTGGTCTATCGGTGGCCCAGGGCCAGACTCTCTAGCTATTGAGCGGGCTCGCCAGTGTATGGCTATGTACGCTGCATTGCATCTGCTGGTTGTGTTCTGCTATCAGCTGCCCGTCACGCACCATATTCAAGGCCTGGAGCCCAACTCTACGGCTGCTAGGTAAATGTTCCTAATGTCTCTATGGGTCATTGGTCATTAGATTTCTATGGGTCATTCCTCATTAGATATCTATTGGTCAATATGGTCATTAGATTTCTATGGGTAGCTGGTCATTAGATATCTATGGGTCATTGGTCATTAGATATCTATGGGTCATTGGTCATTAGATATCTATGGGTAGCTGGTCATTAGATATCTATGGGTAGCTGGTCATTAGGTATCTATGGGTCATTGGTCATTAGATATCTATGGGTCATTCCTCATTAGATATCTATGGGTCATTGGTCATTAGGTATCTATGGGTCATTGGTCATTAGATTTCTATGGGTCATTCCTCATTAGATATCTATTGGTCAATATGGTCATTAGATTTCTATGGGTAGCTGGTCATTAGATATCTATGGGTCATTGGTCATTAGATTTCTATGGGTCATTGGTCATTAGATATCTATGGGTCATTGATCATTACGTAGCTCGCGTGTGTTGGTTGTGGCAGTCATTGAATGTGTCCAATACAATCTACAAACACAACCCATTATCTAGAATGATGGGCCTGTACTACATGATCGAATCCAACTGTTCCACTAACGAAGTGTACTTTGATCGCCAAATTCGAGCAAACGAATATATCGAGCCTCTACTGTTGATTGGCTTTTATTTCTTTGCCTGCATGGTTATGTACCTGTGGAAAACCGATCCCTATCGGCGAAGGGTGAGTTAGCTGTTTAGGAATCGTACTTTTATTGTTTTATAACCACTTTTTAACTTAGTAATAGTAACCTAGAAAAGATTTTTGAAGTTTTACTTGATTGAAATTCTGCGTTGTTTTGTATAAAGCACAAGTCTCCGGAGATAAAACATTGCTTCCCTCCTCACAGCACCCACCACCCCACAGCACCCACCACACCACAGCACCCACCACCCCACAGCACCCACCCCCACAGCACCCCACAGCACCCTCGACAGAACCTACCCCACAGCACCCACCACCTCACAGCACCCACCCCCACAGAACCCACCCCCAGAGCACTCACCACCTCACAACACCCCACAGAACCCACCACCTCACAGCACCCACCCCACAGCACCCACCCCCCACAGCACCCACCCCCACAGCACCCACCCCCACAGCACCCACCCCACAGCACCCACCCCAAAGCACCCACCCCACAGCACCCACCCCCACAGCACCCACCCCCACAGCACCCACCCCCACTACAATGAATTGTAGTAAATTGTTGTGGCTACAAAGAATTGTCAGATTTAAACAAACGCAACTGTATCTAAATTTTTTAAATGCTCAACTTTTCAGCTCAAGATTTCTTTCTTGTCCACCCGTTTACCAGAAATTTTATCTAGTACTAGTGTACTCTCAATATGTAATTTTAGATTAGTCAGTTATTATAATTGTTAATTTAAACAAAGAATATTTAAATTGCACTCAATTTAGCACCGAGTATGCGAGTTGACCATACAGGTGCCAACACCTGATGCTGACCAATCTGTAAGTTAATAATATTCATAGTTTTAGTAATAGTAATAATCAGCAATAATATCTGATTATAGTTTTTATATATTGTTAGCAAATTGGTTTTGTTTCATTTTTTCTGGTCAATTATTTTACTATTAATTTAAATTTTTAATCCCATTACTTTGAGTTAGGACATCAATGGGGGCTATTGTAGGAAGTTATGGTTGAAGCTTTGCTCCCTAGATAGCAGCTGTAACCTATGCATTTAAACCTGCACACGTAAGATAATATATAATGGAGCACCTGAGTTACTTAATGAGTTTTTTTCTGTTGTTGTGTTACAAACTGTTTTAAACAAATTTTAACGAAAATGGTACACTATAACGAGGCGGCCCAGGCTCGATTCCAAGTGCAGTCACATTAATTTGAGGCTAAATTGGAATCTCGGCTTGGCTCTGCTCGTGCAATTAACGCCCCCAGCTTGAGGGCCAACCACCCAAGGCACAGTGAAGTGTACATGCCTAACGATAAATCAAGTCAGTGCCTGTGCGTATGATTGCGTACGTATCCGCGCGCCAGGTGCTTAAAGTGCGCCAGGGTGCATATAACCAGACTAAAACATCAGTTTAGTATAATTTAGAGTAATAAAGTTTTATAATTGAATAATAGTTTATTATTTTTTTGTGTTGTTGTTCATCCGTCTAACTGCACGCAGCGTCTAACAAGTGTGTTTAAATTCTGTTTATTCTCTGTCACTCTGCTGTTGTGTATGAGTATTGAAAGAAACTTTTTTTGTATTTTAACTGAAATCGTTTCTTTTTTCCCAGGTATCAAGTTATTTGACAGATTCCGAAATGCAGGTAAATAGGACTAAGTACTTTAAGGATATGAAATTTAAAATTTCTACTAAATTAACACAGAAAAAATGGATTCAAGTATTTGGGTACAAAAATAATTTCTGACCTGCTTAAAATATGATTCATGTTTTTAACACACCAAGTTTGTACTTGCAATAACTATATAGTTTGTAGGTATGAAAATTTGTTAAATTAAGGGTTATAATATTTCTGATAAAAAAATAAAAATATTGACATAAAATTCAAGTATTCAGCTTCGAATACATAATTATTTACTTTAAATTACATGTATAAATTTTTTTATTAACTTATTCTCTAACATACTTTTTGTGTAGTAACAATTTCTTTCAAGATTTGCTTGCTAACTAAGATTAGTAGTTTTTTTAATTGGAACTGGCTCAGACATTGAGTAGCAGGTGTGACTCAATGTGACAGCTAATTATATAGAGATTGAGTAGCAGGTGTGACTCAATGTGACAGCTAATTACATAGAGATTGAGTAGCAGGTGTGACTCAATGTGACAGCTAATTATATAGAGATTGAGTAGCAGGTGTGACTCAATGTGACAGCTAATTATATAGAGATTGAGTAGCAGGTGTGACTCAATGTGACAGCTAATTACATAGAGATTGAGTAGCAGGTGTGACTCAATGTGACAGCTGATTATATGGAGATTGAGTAGCAGGTGTGACTCAATGTGACAGCTAATTACATAGAGATTGAGTAGCAGGTGTGACTCAATGTGACAGCTAATTATATAGAGATTGAGTAGCAGGTGTGCCTCAATGTGACAGCTAATTATATAGAGATTGAGTAGCAGGTGTGCCTCAATGTGACAGCTAATTATATAGAGATTGAGTAGCAGGTGTGACTCAATGTGACAGCTGATTATATAGAGATTGAGTAGCAGGTGTGACTCAATGTGACAGCTGATTATATAGAGATTGAGTAGCAGGTGTGACTCAATGTGACAGCTGATTATATAGAGATTGAGTAGCAGGTGTGACTCAATTTGACAGCTAATTACATAGAGATTGAGTAGCAGGTGTGCCTCAATGTGACAGCTGATTATATAGAGATTGAGTAGCAGGTGTGACTCAATGTGACAGCTGATTATATAGAGATTGAGTAGCAGGTGTGACTCAATGTGACAGCTAATTACATAGAGATTGAGTAGCAGGTGTGACTCAATGTGACAGCTAATTACATAGAGATTGAGTAGCAGGTGTGACTCAATGTGACAGCTGATTATATAGAGATTGAGTAGCAGGTGTGACTCAATGTGACAGCTGATTATATAGAGATTGAGTAGCAGGTGTGACTCAATGTGACAGCTGATTATATAGAGATTGAGTAGCAGGTGTGACTCAATTTGACAGCTAATTACATAGAGATTGAGTAGCAGGTGTGCCTCAATGTGACAGCTGATTATATAGAGATTGAGTAGCAGGTGTGACTCAATGTGACAGCTGATTATATAGAGATTGAGTAGCAGGTGTGACTCAATGTGACAGCTGATTATATAGAGATTGAGTAGCAGGTGTGGCTCAGTGTTAGCTGAAGAGCTAGGCCAGAAGTGACTCAATGTGCCGATATTACTTACACATATGCAACCAGTTACAGAGTGTAATATTACAAAAACAACCATCTGTTATCCGCAGTATCTGCTAAGCCAGTCTGAGTCTACTCCGCTCTACCAGAGCACCTCGGCTGCGGCTGCTGCCCCTTCTGCAGCTCCACCTGCTCAACAGTTGCCTGCACTTAGCGAAGTAGTTGAACCTGTTGAACAGACCACCCAACAGCAACAACAACAGCAACAACAGCAACAACAACAGCAGCAACAACAGCTAGAGGATCGCACCAGAAGTCCTAGTCGCCTAGTATTAGCACTAAGCCACGCAGGTGCTCCATTGTTAAGCCGTGGCTTAACCAGAATCCGAGCTTTCCTTATGAGCGTCAGTCATATATTAGCTTTAATTATAATGATGTGCTGGAGCGTCACCTATGTCTCCATAGCAACTGCGCCATTTTTATTGATCGCCTGTATACTATGGCTGTTGCCGGGCACAAAGAGGAGCACACTGACCCTGTGCCCACTGCTAGCTCTGTACGGTACCGGCTTGTTGATGGTGAATTTTGTGTTCAATTTCGATTTGCAAGACATCTATTTGGCCGGACTGAATGCTAGCCAGCTGCGCCAGGCCGGCTTGCAGATTTATCCCCAACCATGGGCTACATTTAGTGCTCAGGCGGCTTTCTGCTGCGCTTTCTTTGTTGGAGTTTGGTCTCTGGTAGCTGGGAGACGCTTGATTGCCACTGCTGCTGTGCCTAGCGCCGCTCCTGCCGCACCCGTCGATTCGTCGAGTTCAACTTCCAGTCTTCGAATGCGACGCGTAGGCGGCCAGCAACAGCAGAGTCGCCAAGCATTTGGCGCCTCCGGTCGCAGAGTGGAAACTCTTCTAGTGGAATTAATGAGCAAATATTCTGTGCTAGTGTGCTGCATATTCTGGCTATTAATGTGCTCCTGGCTGGATGTCAACGTTAATAGAGTCATTGTTATGGCTATGTTTCTGTACTTTCTGTTCACTTTTCGGGTGAGTTTGTTAGTGTTTCTTGGATTCTTTGGAAGACTTTTAAAAATATCTTATCTGAATGATTTATGACCTTACCTGTATGATTTATGACCTCATCTGCATGATATATGACCTTAACTGAATGATTTATTGATTTATGACCGAAACTGTATGATTTATGACCAATATCTGTACGATTTATGACAAATATCTGTATGATTTATGACAAATATCTGTATGATTTATGACAAATATCTGTATGATTTATGACTAATATCTGTATGATTTATGACTAATATCTGTATGATTTATGACTAATATCTGTATGATTTATGACTAGTATCTGTATGATTTGTGACAAATATCTGTATGATTTATGACTAATATCTGTATGATTTATGACAAATATCTGTATGATTTATGACTAATATCTGTATGATTTATGACAAATATCTGTATGATTTATGACTAGTATCTGTATGATTTGTGACAAATATCTGTATGATTTATGACTAATATCTGTATGATTTATGACTAATATCTGTATGATTTATGACTAGTATCTGTATGATTTGTGACAAATATCTGTATGATTTATGACTAATATCTGTATGATTTATGACAAATATCTGTATGATTTATGACTAGTATCTGTATGATTTGTGACAAATATCTGTATGATTTATGACTAATATCTGTATGATTTATGACAAATATCTGTATGGTTTATGACTAATATCTGTATGATTTATGACTAATATCTGTATGATTTATGACAAATATCTGTATGATTTATGACAAATATCTGTATGATTTATGACTAATATCTGTATGATTTATGACAAATATCTGTATGGTTTATGACTAATATCTGTATGATTTATGACCAATATCTGTATGATTTATGACTAATATCTGTATGATTTATGACTAATATTGGTATGATTTATGACGAATATTGGTATGATTTATGACTAATATTGGTATGATTTATGACCAATATCTGTATGATTTATGACCAATATCTGTATGATTTATGACCAATATCTGTATGATTTATGACAATATCTGTATGATTTATGACAAATATCTGTATGATTTATGACGAATATCTGTACGATTTATGACCCAAACCGTATGATTTATCCGAAATTGTATGATTTATGACAATATCTCAATGATTTATAGCAATATCTGTATGATTTATGACCCCTGTATGGTTTATGATTCTGCCTGGAGCACATACATTTAATGTTTACACTTGATGTACGCATAAAAGCTCCAATGACAATTTAATGATGAAATTTGCAGGTGTCATTCTCATTCTGGAAGAGGCAATTGCTAGCCATATTCATCATTCTGGTGCTCTACTCCATGCTGGTGTTGCTGCTAATCTACGCTTATCAGTTCGACAGCGTGCCGGAATTTATTACTAAAATAACCAGCCTACAGCCTGCTGTGTGAGTTCAGTCTCCCTGCTCTGCAGAGTACAATCCATGAGCTGATTGCAGCTGCCCTCATCACCACACACTTTTCACTATACCCTACCCTTCCTGAACACTCTACCCTACCCTACCTCAT